>JAKGSA010000504.1:0-80501 GCA_033558755.1 Philaethria dido
GAATAACTGTCTTATTTAAGTTTAATTTACAATAATAGTGTGTTTAATTTGAATATTAGGTATGTTTTTACAATTAATATTACAAAATTTATACCAAAATAACATATAATAAATTGTTAAAATAGTTTCTAAAATAAATTAGTTTTTATATTCTTATGACTATTTACATTACAATTATTACAAATATAAGTAAATAACTTATTATTTCAATATGAAATGAACATAATAATATATTTATTTCTTTTAATTTCATTACTTATTGGTGAGTGTCATTTTAATTAAATATAACACATTTTTACTCCGGTGTCCGTTGTCCTTCCTCATCACTTCTTGAACGTTTCAGGTTTCAGTGAGTGGCACATTATGATGCAGACTATCTGTAAATATAAGTAAGAATATATAAACAAATCTATATACAATGTATGTATTGGAAATATATAACTATATAAAGAAATAAATCATTGTTTCATTTACTTTTATATGACTTACCGGCTTATTTGTTGTTGTATTGATATTTATTTAGTCAAATATTATTTATATAATGATGATGTCTTGTTATTGTCTTGATTGTATGCATACTTTGTATGATTATCAGAGAATATCTGGAAAATTATAAAGATGAAAACATTATTAACAAAAAGAACAATAATTTTTTGTTCGTTCAATTCAAACATAATATATTTTACTATTAACAAAGATGAACAATATCAAATAATATGAATGTGTCAAAGTTTATTTAAATTAAGGTAATATGTTATAATATATTTCTTTAATTATGTTATTATGTCAGTTGACACATTTAGAAAAACTTTATCTTCAAGCACTTCTCAATACATTGATGAAAATTTTACTTTTAAATAATTTGTTTTATATAATATAGAAGATTTAGAAATGAAGTGATGCACTGAAATATGAATGAATGAATGAATGAAGCACAATTATCGATGATATTTCACTTTTATATTTACTATATTTAAGTAAAGATTTTTGGTATAACAACACAGTTAAATATTAACACTTGTCTTAATTTTATGGGTTTGTGACTTGAGGCATTTGACCACATTTTATACTTTTTGAGTCAATGTCACGTAGAATGGGGAAAGTACTATAGATATTTGTCACCTTTTACTAATTACCTTTGTTAAGTAAGTTAATTAATTGCTAATTATGCCTTTGTGTTGGGTGGTGGCGCGCCATATGACAGATTTGATGTGATTTCAAGTTGTCATTTGAAATTGACAGATATGCTGTACAGATAACAATACGCCCGTTAACTAAAAACCATAAAGCAACATATTATTTAAATTATTGATAAACAAAAAAATTAATTAAAATTTATGGATATACAGAGCATTAAAACATCATTATTTTTCTAGTGTTCAATGATATATTCTAAAGTATCTGTAATGTTAAAGTGTAACAAGTGTCAAAATAAAACTACTGTACGTCACTCACTAAAGTTTAATGGTATGTCAATGTCGTCGTCGCGTGCCGGGCCCGCGCCCGCGCCCGCGCCCCGCTCTAATCCAGTTAGCGAGCGCTTGCAGCTCGCTGACAGCGCGCGTCTGTGCACAGGTCGCGGTCGCGGCCTCCGCCTCCGCGCTCGCCACCGGCATCGACGACCACCACCACCACCGTCGACACCGGCCACCGCCACAGAACAACACTTACACCGACGACGACGATGATGCTGTTTAAATGTCTTTTTGTCTTTAATAAAAAAAATGACTAACTGGAAATTGTAGACAATTTTTTTTAGTGAAATTTGTTTCATTTAGTAATGATTGGTTGAATCTATACTTCTTTTATACTTCGCAATGTATCTTTTAAGACTTCTAAGGGAAAATAATTCAACTATTAGCACTTACGATATTTTTGACGTTATATGAGTAATTCTTGAATCTGTGTGTGTGACGTATAGTTACCGACATTTCCATTGTTATTTGTTCTGTGGTTAAAGAAAAAAAAATAACAATTTTAACTAAAATGAAGATTTGAAGTTTAAATTTCAAAGATCAACCTTCAAGGATATATTTAAATATACTGTCCAGGAATACTTCTGACAATTAGGCTTTAGTGAGGAGAATTAAAGCTGAAGAAATGGACGGAATATGTAGTTATAAGACATTCGTAGCAGCGCATAAACCACAACTTCTACTCTCAGGTGTACCAGAGTATTTTTGGCCTACTCTATGTAAAAAATTAAAAGATCAAATATTTGATTCTGGTGCGGCATTTCAATTAGTAAAAATTGATTACGATGATGAAGAAAGGAGATCATATGATCCTTTATGGAGCGTTATTGCTATAGCTGACATAGATAGAACGGATTCTAGTCATATATATCTTATAGATCATGCTTGGACTTTTAAAGCTAATAATATCAAAAATAACTTAAGAAATGTACCAAGTCTTTTAGAGAGAATGTGTAACCTTATGCAAGTCACTTCTGAAGAAATTGAAGAACAAATTAATGATGTATCTCAGTGTGTGTGGAAATATGCAAATACATATGCAGTTGAAAGTGAAGAATTATCAGTAGAAGATAGAGTACCAGTGTGGTATGTTATGGATGAACTAGGTTCAGGAATTACACATTCTGACTATCCAAATTTTCGCACGGTTCCATTTATATATATTCCAGAACAACTTACATACACATTGTTATTTCCAGTAGAAAATGGTGAAGAAGGCAACATTGTTACAAGAAATTTCATTGAGGGACACTACTTGAACTCAAAGCAAAGAGAAGCTATGCTTATTCCATGGAGACATTATAATAATTTTGATGATGGTATTGAACAGGATGAGCCTAATGCAAATTATTTTTTGGAAGGTCATACTGTTGAGTCTCTTCCTGAATTTGAATATTTACATAACAGGGAAATACCACCTAGATTAAAAGTATTTTCAGAGTATGAATTTATTAATCAATACCTCAATATCTCAGAATTTGAAATTGTTGACAATGAAGATGAAGCAGATGTTTTGTGGTATACTAACCATTTCAAAAATTTTAGAGAATTAAGTATTAACTTTCCTAATAAATTTATAAATCAGTTTCCTTTTGAATATGTTATTACTATTAAAGATCTAATAGCAATTATTGCAAGAAGATCTCAAAATGTATCAAGTGGCTGTGAAAACACACTTGAAACTTTACCCACTTGGTTGCCAACAACTTTTAATATGAAAACTGAATTACCACAATTAGTTGCCTATTATATGCAACGTAAGAAACAAGAATTAAATAATCATTGGATTTGCAAACCATATAACCTTGCTAGAGGTCTGGATATATATATTACAGATAATTTAGATTTTTTATGTCGCCTACCTTTATCTGGACCTAAAATAGCTCAAAAATATATTGAAAATCCAGTGTTATTTGAAAGACCTGATATTGGACAAGTTAAGTTTGATGTCCGTTATGTTATTCTGTTGAAATCTGTGAATCCAACAGAAGTTTATATTTACAAAAATTTCTTCTTAAGATTTGCCAACAAAGCATTTGCACTGAATAATTTTGAAGACTATGAACAGCATTTCACTGTTATGAATTATAGTCAAGGTGTCTCATTATTTAAACTATTATGTGAAGATTTTAAAGAAGCTTGGAATAAACAATACCCATTTCATAATTGGGATGAACAAGAGATAACAATCTTCAAAATGTTTTCAGAACTATTTACAGCAGCAACAATTAAGGCTCCCCCTTGTGGTATAGCAAGAAGTCCTCAATCAAGAGCTATATATGCTGCTGATATAATGTTAAGTTGGAGTGATGAAAATAAAAAAATATTACCTAAATTGCTTGAAATAAATTGGATGCCTGATTGTCAAAGAGCATGTGAATACTATCCTAATTTTTATAATGATATCTTTTCAGTATTATTTTTAGACAAAGATGTTAGCACTTGCACTAAAATATTATAATTTTGTGGGGTGATAATGATATTGCCAATTGCATATATATTATGCTATATATCTTATTGCTTAAATACATGAAATAAAAAAGACTTGAGCGACTTCAAATATTTTATTTATGATTGTACATGACAAGAAATAATATTAAAGTTGTATTACTAAGAATTGCTTGATTACATAAATATGTTTTATTGTAATTAACTAGTAAAACTAGTTCAATTTTTTTTTGTAATATTCTTCTGTCATCATCAAGGATAGAACCAAATGGGTTATCATCCTCAACATGTCTATGGCTTAGAAGAAGCAAAATAGTAATAGCTATTGCTATGAATAATGTAATCCAATATTTCCTATGAATGCCACCAGCTCTTCTTACACGAGATGAAGGAAGTGTATTCCTACAAAAATAAATTATCTTTATATGCATAATAACCAAAGACAAGGCTTTACAGTATGTGATACACAAATATAACATGAGTGTAAAGAAATTAGTTTTACTTACTTCCACCATCGACTTATCCATGCAAAAGTAGATTTTTGCTTATATTTATTTTCATCATGATCAAAGTTTAGTAATGGTGCTTGTTCTAAAGACTTAAATGCTTTTCTGGATGCCTGCCCACCTGGAAGTTAACTCTAAATAAAATATGCTATGTAAACTGTCTAAGTCATCTTATATTAAACATACTTAGTAAGCTGTCATTCCTCTTCACTGATGTATTGTCATACATATTAACATTATCTTCTGGCATTTGTACAATGGAATGTGGTGTGCTAGCTGCTGATCTGTTTGTAGATTCATCATCACTTGCTCCAACAGGTGTCCCTCTTTGGTTGTCCAATGTAGTGAAGAATTGGTTCTGGTTTGGAGATTGACTTCTACCCACTGCACCTTTTAAATCTTGGTCTTCTGAGAGCTGTACACATTTTTAATGAAGTTTTATGCCTTATATTGACATTAAATTTTGGTGTTACTTATAAATCACTAAATAAAATTGAAATTAAATAATATTTAAAACAAATAGCTTTTTATTATGTATTTTGTTATTTGTGAAATATTGTTGTTTTTATTGCAAAAAAGAAGAAAAAAAGAATCCATTCTTATTAATTTTCTGTACTAAGGTATCAATCAGACAGTTTAAATTTTCTTATAAATATAATTTGTACATAATGGATATGTACACTTACCAATGGTAATCCCAGACCAGCTCGAGCCCAATTTACTCCGGCTAATTTCTCTCTGAGCACATCAGCAACTGGAGACACTAGGTTAGACGGTGGAAAGACAGGAGATGCGCAGGAAGGGCATTGGTATCCAGCAGGAGCAGTTGTACGAGGCAAAGCGCGATACCGTGATTCCGCGCACTCCCAATGGAACACATCTAGTTGAAAATTGTAATAAGTAAACAAAATATTGTAACATTAACTGTGTAATAATTAAATACTTACGATAACAAGTAAGTCGTATACATTCCCCGTCTGCTAAAGTTTTCGTGCATATTTCACATATTGGATTATAATCACTGTCTTGTAACCATTGAAGGTATGACTGTATGATACACTAAAATACATAACTCATTAGTTAAAATTGATTGAATTTCTGATCCAAAAAAACAATAATAATCTTAAAACATCATTAGTACCTTTGGATGATTTGTTACCATACAATATTCACAAACATTTACTCTGTGTTCGAAACAAAATTGATTCGTGACTCTTCTTTTAGGACATTTACAAAGACCCATTGTTTATGTATTTTTTAAAACTTTAAGTAATATACAATACATTTATATATTTAGGAAAAGAATCGTGCGTCAACTTAATTCGGTTCGGTTCGTTTCTTAACTTATCAACGTATGTCAATATAGGTAATTGTAAACTGTCAGCCACGTAAATAAAATGTCAAATGTCAACATTTACGTATAACGTACCTAATTTATTTTAAGCCCCCCAAATTTCTTTCTACAAAGGAGATAATTTAATAAGTTCTTAGATGTAGAAATAATTAAACTAATATAAAAAAATAAGAATGAAAAATATTATACATATATCATTTTCAGTTTCATGCTTTATACCGCATAGTAGGGTAGTCGGAAAAATTGTGGTGTCATCCACTCCATTCTCGAGACACTCCATTCTCCATTTTCCACCCAAATTGGGGACATTGCATGTTTACATGTTGAACTGAATGCTCTACTTTATCTTAATAAAGTGGACACATAGAAATAATTTAAGTGTAATAAGTATCCCGAATGGACATCTAACTCATAAACAATCACATTTGTTCCTGCACCATATCAATATAGAAAAATAGTATATATATATATAGAAAAGGAACAAGTTATAAAGTAAATTTAATTACAGTTGTTTAATTATGACACTTCTAAAGTAACAATGTGATATAAACTTTTAGGTACACAGCTACGCATAGATCTGGCAAGCTACAACTCTACAGTCACTGTCAAATATTGTTGTTGCATTAGTAGGATTTTGGGGCAAAAATTTTCTAAATAGTTGTTTTTGTGTTTCTTAAAGCAGAGTACTTAGACTCTGTGGTGTAAATTACTATGGCTACTAAAATATTATCACTTCGAAGTGTAATTAATGTCATTAAATTTAATAATAAGTACTTATCACAATATCAACATGAATATAACCTAAAAAGTTTTAGTACTACGACTGTTAAGCTTATATTACATTTTTTAATAAATGTTAGTCTTCTTTTTATATAAATAAAAAAATAAAGCTCAATTTATTTTATATAATGTTAATAATAGTTGTGAAATTTTATAGTACCTGGTAGAAATCATGGAAGTCTGTCATGATCTGTAAGTAATGCTGGAGCTAAAAAAGGACGTGGAAAAGGCGCTGGTAGAATCTTCGTATTAGGGATTTGAATCGCGGCCAAATCTCATTGGCATAGAAAAATTAACATGCTGTACAGGCTCTGTCAGCACCTGTTATACGAGGAAGAGAGAACTGCTTAAACAACAAAGGTTACCAGATGATCCAGAAAGGTGAAATTTAAATTATATTTTTTGTAAATCTTCACATTTTATATAGTTGTAACATAGACTTATTGTGTAGCTGGTATTTTTTTTCAGAATGGAAAAACTTATTAAACTAAGAGACTCTATGACCAAATTCAGACGTCTAAGGTTGAGTCCAATTGAGAGAGGTTGGTCTGGTTCTCGCATGCCAGGCCGTAGTATAGGACCACCAGATGCTGTTGGAGATGGTTTGTACCATCACATGTGTTTGTGAACTCTATATTTATTTAATCAAACATGGTTCATAATAATTTAATATGATATTTTCTTATGCAGAGGAATTCATTGGTTTTGATACAAAAGTTCTTCAACTGAGATCTTTACTTATTATGAAAGGGACTCTGGGTCGCACAAGAAATTTCCAAGCTATGGTACTTTTCATCAACACTGTCTATTTTTATAAATATTAAGTTGATCGTTTTTCTAAATAAGTCTATTGCTTTCAGGTAGTGACAGGTAATGGACAAGGTCTTGCAGGTTTTGGTATAGGTAAAGCAAAGGAAGCACCTGCGGCACTTAGGAAGGCTAAGAATAGAGCAGGAAAAAAGCTCATGAATTTTGAAATTTATAATGGCCACACAGGTATATACTTGTATATAAGTATATTTTTAATCATTGTGTTTAATCTTGTCTTCTATTAAAATTAATTGAAAATATTTAAATTCCAGTGTTCCATGACTTCTTCACAGCATTTGGTAGTACTAAAATATATGTTCAGAAAAAGAATGAAGGTTTTGGATTAAGCTGTCACAGAGCTATTAAAGAAATTTGTCAAGCTATTGGTATTAAGGATCTCAGAGCTAAGCTAGAAGGTTCCCATAATTTGCAACATATAGTCAAGGCTTTCTTTATTGGACTTTTGCAACAGGTAAATAACTAATATCTTTAAAAAGTATATTTATATTTGAAAAATATTTGATATTTCTATAGTTTGAAAGATTTTTTAAAGTGAAAAAATTACAGCCATTTTTTTTATTTCAGAGGTCTTATCAGCAACTTGCTGAAGAAAAAAAACTACATTTAGTGGAATTTAAAGAGGAAAATGAAAATTTCCCTAATGTTGTCGCCAGCCCTTCTTATGTTAGAACAAAAGAAGAAATAACAAAAGATGAGACACTTGATTTTATTCAGTATGTTATGAATGACAAAGTTATCCTTCAAAGAAAGAAGTTCCCTAGGTTTTATGAAAAAATGCCACACTACGAAATTTACCTTAAAAAGTATGAAAAGTTTAGAAATCACGAAAAAATTCGTCTAAATTTAAAAACTGAATATGGTGAGATTAAAAGTTTCCTGACTGACAGGTATCCAGAGGAGAAAGTCGACAAAGATGCTTAACTTGTTATTGTTGAGTGTCAAGGTTTAATTAGATGTAGAATATTAATTTATGTACTATATAAATATTAAAGAAAAAAAATCTAAAATAAATTGTTTTATTTTACTGTTTTTTTAACTTTGTAACACTTTTTGAAAAAAGTATGGATATTAAGGTATAATATAAAAAGTGTGTTATATTGAGAATTATTTATTTGTAATTATATTTTTATTTAAAGGAATACAATTTTTATTCATAATTTTAAAACCTTTTACTTCACTAGCCTATAAAATATCACCCATAGAAAAGTACTTTTGCTAGCTCTTTATAAATAAAATGCTATCATACACAGCTATTGAAAGTAACAAAACATCTCAGTATTTGTTTAATGTAATAGAAAAAAATAATACTTTAAATATTACTTTTTATTTTTGTCATGGCACCCGCTTTCATTCCAATTTTATTTAAAAACATATTTACACCTATTTAATATCTAGAAAGAATAAGCGGTTAAATGCTCTAAAATGCCAGTCCGATTTCTTCATAAAATCAAGCACCATTTTAATATTAAGAATTGAAGCAAAGTTTTGCAAGAGACATGAAGAAAGGTATCGTAATACAGTGATATGATTTGTATCTTTAAATAACTCTAAATTCCGTATAAAAATATATATAAACTTTTCATATTCACGTAAGTTTATGTAAGTATTGCTTGGAATTTTTATTCTTTTCACTTTTCATCAGTATTAGGTCGTTAGAGTGTACAAAGAGATCTAGCTGGTGGACAAGTATTTTCTCAATCTGTAGCATCTGAAACAAAAAAGCACATAGTGGATGAAACAGAAAATAGATGGAACGAAATATGTATAACACTGAGCTCGTTAAACTTTTGTTAGTCAGCAGTGGCGAGGGGTGAAAATTTTAGTTAGGCAAGCCGGTAAATTTAGGGAAGCCGGTGTATATTCAGGGAACGACTTCCCTACGTACATATATTTAGGGAAGCTGGTAATTTTTAAAGAAGCCAGTATAGGATGTAAAGGTATTTAGTAATTTCACTATCGAATTTTTGTGATGACCGTTTTTTAGAAAGTTTTAGATATCAGAGCTTGTTTATTATACCCAATATTTATATATATTTTGTATTTTTTATTTTATTTATATTTTGTATTTTATACCCAATATTTTTCTACAACTTTTTTTTAGGTCTCATAGTTGTATTTTAAAAATTTAAACAAGCCAGTGGGAACTGTGTTGTATGGATGCCTCGCCACTGTTAGTTAGTTATTCATAAATATATAAATTGTATGTAGAAAAAAGAAGACTGCACGGGACGTTCGGCAGATGTGAAACTTACTAAGTTAATATAAGAATATTAACTTATGATTATTAATAAAAAAATCAAGAAAATATGCAGTAAAATTATGAGTGAAGATTAGAATTTCGTTAATTAAACGAAATTATTCATACTTATACCTAGAATTTCTAATTACTAAATATGATCTGAGCCAATTTAAAATATATTGCATATAATTTTCAATATAAGATATAGGTGACACTTGTAGTGTAGTGTGGTACCGGTGTCTCTGCGCCGCCACTTGTCGGCGTGGTCGCGGTGCAGGTGCGGCGCGAGGTGCGCGCGCACGCCGCCCAGCACGTCGGCGGCGCCCGCGGCCGCCAGCGCCAGCGGCGCGCGCCAACCACCGCGCCCGGCGGCTGCCGCGGCACGCCGCCGCGCCCGCCGCGCGCCGCCATAACCGACAACGACGCGCCGCCGTCTCCGTCAGACCCTTCGCCCACACTCAATGGATTAATTTTCAAGCTTTTTTTTTCAAACTTTTTTTCTTTTCAGCAAGCTTAGCGGTATGAGAAAAAAGTAAAACGTACACCTTGATAACTGTCGCTAACCTGGTCCTGGATATTAATAACAATTGACTAACGCAAAAAAAAAAGTCAGTCGGTGAGGATCTCACCATAGTTTTAAGATACAATTAAGTACACCCATACCTCGCTTTGCGTCGGGGTTACGTTCCAAAAAAACACGACGCAAATTGAAACGACGCAAAGTGAAAATAGATTTTCTATAACAAAGCATTTAATGATCGAAGATAGGTTCCACGCTTACGAAAATACTACCTTTTAAAAATAAAATTGAACAAAGTAAAATTTTTCAAACAAAAATAATATACAAAAAACGTATTCAATTAAACAAAATAAACTACATATTCATTTAATTTATGAAAGTTTAATTAGACATCTTATTTTAATCACTGTCTGATGTTGTAACGATATGTACAGTATGTATAGTACTTATCGAAACATAAATTAAAATATAAAATATAAGTAAAATATGAATTATAAATAAAATTCGAAATGCAAATAAAATATAATATTAAATATGGAAAATAAATATATAAATTATTATGTATACATAATAATAACACGTAATCAATTTCAACAAATGAAAGTGAACGAACATGTCACTTTGTATGAAAATGTCACATTGTGTGCGTCACGTCTGAAAAACGGGTGTTGTTCATGTAATCCCATACAAAATGTACTAAAAGTTTTAGGTTACCCCCTCCCGAATGTCATAACAGTTGCATGGCATATATAGGGAGGCAGCATGTGGTGATGCTGGGGTGTCGAGTCAACCTTCCTATATACTGATATACGAACATATATAATGCGCTGTAAGACTCGAACCGCATATGAAATATAAATATTATATACTCGTATGACATTAAAGAGGAATTTGGCACGATTCTTATACGAATGAAAGTCTAATAAGACATATATATGTACTGGGGCGATACATATAGTGGATCTACGAGTAAGTGATAGAGCTTAAGAGAGATAAACTAACGTTGCTTACCGTCACTGAGACTGAAACGTCTGGTTTAAGTGAACTGCTATGGTGATGTTGGGTGGTTGTATTGTGTTCAAAGCCGTCTTGTGTCGCATTAGCGATACTTGTATGGCGGAGGATATTTATATAACTTGCGACACGTGACCGACGGGGTTCGGTGAACTTTATTGATTACTGATAACCGATGTCGGGGCTGGCAATGTTGCTTAGCGTCACTGAGACATGTTTAGGCTTCGGTGTACTGCTGTGGCAGTGTTGGAAGGTTATATCGAGTCTGAAGCTGTCTTGGTGCGTTGCGTAAGCGATACTTGTATGGTGGAAGATGGTTGCTTTGACTTGCGACTCTTGACGGTAGGGTTCGGTGAGCTTTATATGGTTTACTGATAACCGATGTCGGTGGCGCAACCCAATCTTAGCGTCCACTGGGGCTTATGTTTAGGCTTCCGGTGTACCGCTGTGGCGGTGTTGGAAGGTTGTATTGAGTCTGAAGGCTTTGTCTTGCGTTGCTTATGCGATACTTGTATGGTGGATGATGGTTATACGACTTGCGTCACGTGACCGTAGGGGTTCGGTGAGGCTTTATAGTTTACCGATAACCGATGTCAGTGGCGCAACCCAATGACCTTGGCGGATCGCGAAGCTATGTTTTGGGCTTAAGTGAACTGCTATGACAGTGTTAGTTGGTTGTATCGTGTCGGATGCTGCGCGCTTGCGTTGCGTAAGCGAAATACTTGTGCGGCTGATGATATTAATACTAACTTCATTTCTGTTGTTTCTACACCATTGATGTAGGATGAATGGGTATGCGATGCTATCATGTCCCATGCGTTTTGAAATTACGTTTTTAGAAGCATCCTTATGAGGAGCGCTATACTATTATGTCTCGAAACTTTGGGTACGTAGTGGTATCCCGCCAGTTTGTCTAACGCCTTGGTGGTGGAGCACTTGTGACACTCGACTCTCGATGTTTATGAGACTTCGGCTTTATGATATCAGACTTCGGTGGCACCTGACCGAGTTCAGAAGTGTTAGTTTAGACAAACGGCGCTGCCTTGATTGCGCTGTGCGTGTACATAACTAAGACTGACCGCCTGGTGGTTGTGCGTCGAATTGATATGCGAACCAACCACGTATATTGATCTCACAAATCAATCAACGACGTATATTGATCTCACAAATCAATCAACGACTTATATTGATCTCACAAATCAATTAACATCACAAACCGAATCTTAATATTAAAATTAGTAACAAAACTAAAACCTTTAGAAAGATAGGAGAACAGCTAACTAATAATTGATCATTTGCTTAGGCATTGTAAGTATCATATATGTTGACTGTTCCGTTGCGTCCCGGAGAGTTCCTAAGACTGCGTGGTTATTGCAAAGTTCAATCAGTCAGGCAGGAATTCATGGTTCGTGGCGGGGCGGGGCCACTAGCTATCTTTCTTCTTATTATGACTACAATGGATAGTTATAAGTGGGAGATAGATAGGACGCGTCCACGGCTTTTTTTTGGAACGAGCTATGGGCGAATGCAACAGAACGTCGATGATATTATGATTATTACAAACCTTTCTGATGGCTATTATACGATATTAATATATTACGATTGGAATCTAAAAGATCGTGGGTTATTAACGTACACAACAATAAAGGATCCTAGATCCTATCACTAGACAAATCACGAGCCAAGGCATGATAAATAAATATGTTTTATTTTAAAGGCAAATAACAGTTACAATGTGTCCATAGTGGTTGTTGTAGGTCGGCTTTCTTTCATAAAAAATGGTCCAATGTTTGTTGAACTACTTTTTTTTTCAACGTAAGATTGGGGAAATACTTGTTTTTTATAAACTGAACTCTAAAATAAGCAAAACGAAGTGACAATAAAATTGTATTAAATTTGCGTTGATTTTTAGTTAGAAAGGGTATCCCCAAATTTTGATGACATGGCACAATTAAAAATAAAAGTGTTGCCATATTTTAGGAAAAAAAAAATAAAAAAAATTAAAGACTCGAATCCAAAACAAACGCAACTTCAAAAATCTAACTACGCACAGTGAAAATCATTAAAAATTTAGCAGCGACGCAACTTCGAAAAAAACGCAAGACGAAACGACGCAATGCGAGGTATTGGTGTAATTCTATGTAAGTATGCTGCAAATGTAACAAATAATAAATAAAAAAAAAGAAACAAAAGGCACGGAAATGTGAGCCCGTGAATGTAATCACATAAAAAAATGGATAAACTTTACCACTTTAAAGTTTCAATTAATTTGGTTTCAAGTAGTATTGGTATTTTTAGAATATGAATTCAACGGATTCGGAACCTCAATTCGGCGGAAAGTGGAGAACGGAATCGTTGAAAGAGAATGGAGTGTTTTAACACTTTTAGGTTCTCTGGTTCCCTCTGCCTACCCTGCTATATGCGGGATACAGCGTGAAGTTAAAAAAAAAAAGAAAAGATATATATGTGGTGTGAGGGCGTACCTCTCGCACGGTGTTGTATGCGCTGGCGACGCCCTCGCGGATGTCGGCGGGCTGGCGCGCGGGGTCGCGGCGCCGCGCGCGCCGTCGCCCGCCCGGCCCCAGCGCCGGCGCCGGCGTCAGCATGTCGAACGCCGTCTCCGCTGTCGCCTGCGAGGCATCGTACCGATATTAACAAACGACTAGTGTCCCCGTAAATGCGTTAAAATTAACACATTGCATAGTCATTTTATTTATATAAAGTTGATCGAGTTCACATCCATGTTTATACATGGATGTCAAATCACGATAGTGTGTCTAACATTTATTTTATTTTATTAATTTTATATGTAATATTTTAAGAAGATATTATCTAGTGCACTCCTTCGCTATATAAACTATGAGTGTGCTAAATTTCACGCTCCTCCGTCCGCGTAATTTTCGTAAAAAGGGATCCAAAGTTTTTCCTTCACGTACTTATATATAGATGATTTTGATTTTAAAATAAAATATTCAAAGGTTTTCATACGGCTGACATAAGTTTAAGTTCACACAAGATAAATCGCGCACCTGTATGAGATGCAGCAGGCGGGCGGTGATGTCGAGCGCGGCGACGGCGGTGCGCGCCGTGAAGGAGGCGGCGCCGCGGCGCAGGCCGTGCGCGAGACGCCCGTCGCGCCGCCACTGCTCCACCGGCAGCCACACCAGGTCGCGGATGCCCGTTACTGACCGAACGACACACATTTACTGATATATCCCGCTTGACAGGCTAGCCGCAGAGAACGTAGTCTCGAGATACTTTGTTCGTCTGAATTCGAGACATTGCATGCGTGGCGAAACTTAACGCCATGCTTTGCTTCACGAGAGAAGAGAAATGAAGATAAATAAAATATCGTCCTTTATTTCTTTCATTTAAATACCCTTTCTCAAATGGGAATCGAATCCACGACCAGTCGCGTTTACAGTGAGACGCTGTCCCAATGTGCTATGAGTCTCACTTGTTCCTCTAATTATGTGTATTACATATATTAATCTCCCGTTGATATATTAAGTTCTAAAAAAATAATAATCAATATTTTTTTGTTCTACATTTAGTGTTTTTTTTAAATTTATGAATATAAATTCAAAATCTATATATATTTTGGCCTGCTAAAAATTTTCATAATTTGCATAGGCCCATCTTTAAATATCCTTAATTATCGCTCATATTCTGGTGTAGAGAAGTGAACGCGTGCGTTTATACATCTTAAATGCCTACACTCAGTTGGCATGACCCTGGCACTATTTCTAGCACCCCTAAAACGCCTGCTGTCACCTTTTTAAATTCTGTGATAAGATATGCCGTTGGAATTATTCTTTCTGCCAATTCTCACGCTATGAAGGTAAAAAAAAACAATGAACTCACTTATTTGCAACAGTGAATGCATAGGTCCTATGCCGCTGAGCAAGCCGGGCAACTGGTGTCGTTTGATGTCCGAGAGCCACTCGTGTAACGCCCACTGTACTAGCTTCTCAAGCCCCAAAAGTCCTAATCTGTAACAAAATATAAATAAATTTAGGGGTCTAATAACAAAGGCGGTAAAGTCTACTTTTACGAACAAACACAGCAGTCCATCACATTTTTTAAAATCCAAGTTAACCGACATAGCTTAAGATTAAAATAAAGATTATAGTAAACTATTCGAAATTACACTTAAAGAAATATATTACAACTAAAAAAATATATAATATATATGCATTGTTATACGTTTTTTTGTTAATTGCATTAGTTGGACTTTGCCACCTTCGTTATTACTATTACTAGAAAGTATGGAAATAAGTGTGCTTACACTAGGTTCCGTTTGCTTACAGGGTAAGCAGGGTAAGGGTAGAGCATAGCATTTAATTATTATTTTTTAAATAAATGCATAATATGTTAAGAATATTCTATGAAAATTTCAAGTCGATCGGAGCAAAATTGACGAAGTTATGACTATTTGAGTGTCCGTTGAGTTGAGTTCGTGAGCACGATAACTCAAAATCTCCTGGATCAATCGTTTTGAAATTTTGCACAGTATTTCTTCACATAATTCTAAAAAAATTAGGAAAAGAAAGTTTGAACGTCATATTATTATATGCAAATTAACGGAATACATCGACGTTATCTGTATCGACAATAAAAAATCTTGAAAATTATTTCACCGAATTAACTATACCATGCCCTTAAGCGGGATAAAGGATGAAGCAATCGTACTGACGGTTTTAAAAGGTAGTTGGCATACGTTTGACAATAGTTGTAGGACTTGAATTTTTTTTTTGATGGATAACGGAACGGAATTGTATTAATATATTAGTTTAGATGTTTCTAAATTAGGTAAACAATAGGAATAAAAAGAATTATTATGTCTGTGCGTGCGTTTATATTTTAAATTGGATGTTTCATTTTCTATGAAAACACATGTCAGTTCAACACGTCGTGGTTTAACGTTTTGATATATTAGGTAGTCTTTTTTTTGACTCCCACTTACGTCGTCTTACTGCCCTGGCTTTTTAATACAGGTGAAAGTAAAACTAAGCTAGTATTCGTACATGTTCAATTACATATCTTATGGTTTTAGTAAATGGTTGATATATTTTTTTAGCCTCACGTACCCCGCACATAGCAGGGTAGGCAGAGGGTTGTTTTTTTAGGCTGTTTATTTTAAATAATTTGGTAAGAAAATTTGACATACTTATAATCAAGTCTTTTAAGCGTGAGCTCGGAACAGTTGAGATGACCGAGGCCCATGAGGAGTCCGGCGACTGGTCCCGCTGATAGGTCGACCCTCTTGCCGACGTAGTCCAACCGGATAGGCACCTCTGGAGAGAACACTACCCGTCTGCAATTACAAACAATTGTTTTTATTATAACAAATATTTTAACGCCTGTCGTAGCGCAGAGCCACAATCGTGCAACTGTAAACCCGACAGGTTGTAGGTTCGGTTTCCACTCCAGGAAATGGATTTTTTTATTTCCTGGATTTGGTAAGAAGGCAAAGCGCGGCGTTGAGTTCCGCCACTCAGCACGCAATGCTTCAATTCCGCGGAAAGTGGGGACCGGAATGTCTTAACACAAGGTTCCCTCTGCATGTATTTTGCATGCTATAATTTTTAATGTGATAGCTGGAAATATCTTCACAAATGAAAATATTTTTTAAATATGTTCTCGTAAAAAACATTACGATATCATGTCATACGTTATCTTATACTTATATGTATAGCAAAAGATATTACTATTTTTTTTTAAATTACTTCCATTATTTTCACATTGAGCTTCTAGTACTACGCATATAAGTACATAATTGATGTATACAATACATAGTCATAAACAAACAGTTACACATGCGAACACGCCTCGACCTAGTATGCATGCACGCTTATGCTTGCACATATTGGCCATGGACACGCTTGTAGTTAAACGTCATAAATAAATAATTATTATTTTTGTTAGTATAGTGTTAATCACACACATATGAAACGAAAAACATTTTTAGCAAACGCATAAAAATTTGAACGCAGCGAAACTCGAACCCGCGCCTCTGGGAAACCGTCCAATAAAAATAAGTTGTTACTACAGTATAATAATTTCGACGTAGCTGGATAAGAACGCATGGCTTAGCGGTCAGAGCGCTTGGACAGTTTCTACGAAGCACGGGCTCGAGTCCTGCTGCGTTCAAATTTTTATGTTTTCTAAAATTAATAACCACATGGGGGTTCGATTCCCACTCCTGGAAATGTAAAAGTTTAGTATTTTCATTTCCTGGGCTTGGTAACAAGGCAAAGCGCGGCGTTGAGTTCCGCCACACAGCATGCAATGCCTCAATTCGGCGGAAAGTGGGGAACGGAATTGTTGAAAAGAGAATGGAGTGTCTTAACACTAGATTCTCTGGTTCCCTCTGCCTACCTTGCTATATGCGGGATACAGCGTGAAGTTAAAAAAAATAAAATAAATAAATAAATAACTACATACCTGAAGTAAATAGGTGAATCGTCAACAGGCTCCGAGTCTGGTACTTTAGTGACAGGCTTCTCTTGATTGATGCCAAGCCGCTGGAAATCTTCCTCTAGTTGTATTAAATTTTCTGATACAAGGCGTTCAGCCTCGTACGTCTCCATTAGTGGCTCGTCGTCACGTATAACTGTACACATTTATTAAAATTATATGTTTTATATTGAATTTATGATATTTTTATTTGCGTTTTTGTACAAATACTATAAGCGATATTGGCGTAAAATATAATATATCACAAATGTTCTTGTTATTTAGTGGTTACAACGCTTGAACGGTTTCCAAAAGGCACGGCTTCGAGTTCCGCAATGTTGAAATTTTTATAAATATATATTTTTTTCAATGAGAGAAGCAGTCGATAAGCTTCACTCGCTTTAGGGAACTCAATTTCATAGCATTTGGGGATTTAGAATTATACAAAATTATTATCATTTCTCCGTTCTGTTAAGGCAAAGCGCCGGGTTAGGTTGTGACATTAAAAACGCTATATGGAGAACGGTTGTCAACATTTTTGGTTTCAGGATTTTTACACATCTTAAACGAACATACCTCACTTTGGAGTCAACCTATAACCACGATTTTCAAAAATACTTCTAAATAATAAAAATCTCTGTTTCATCGTTGCGGAGTCCCACATAACTCATCCGAGTCCCCGACTCGAGATAATAAAAATAGAAAAAAAAAATAGTGTATAAATAATCCGCGGTTACCATTTTCATTGAGCGACAAGCAGTCGGCGTCGCCGAGCGAGGTGGGCGTGGGCGGCGGGTCGCGGCGGCTGCCCAGCGACATGACGGGCGGCCGGCGCGTGGGCGTCGTCTGCCGCGACGCGCCGGCCTCCGTCGACAGACCGCCTGCGCTGTGTGTGTCCTCATCTGCAATGCGATGCGAGCGGGGTAGGCAGAGGGAATTGGGGCATTGCGTGCTGAGTGGCACAGCGCTTTGCGAAAATTAAACTACTAAATTTTATTTAATATTTTCATAACCGATTAGTGGGGCAGCGTCTGACAGTAAGCACGATGGTTATGGATTCGATTCTTACTCGGGGAAATGATTATATTTATATAATTATTTTCTATTCTACGCTCTGATAAAACAAAACAACTGCGTAGAGTTTCAACACGCAATGTCCCGGATTCAGGCGGAAAGTGGAGAGTTTTAAGACACTTTGTTTTCTCTGTATATTTTGCTATGCGATATAAAGCGTGAAGTTAAAAAATGTGACTATAAAAACTATTTGAAAGCTATTACTACTTTAATTTCTTTATTGTAGCAATTTCATTTATATTCAACTTTAATTTAATATTGAGTTTCAGTTACATATCTGTTTTCATTATCCGATTTCTATTTCTTTAATGAGAAAATGACAATGAAGTAATTATTTACTTCATTGTCATTTTCTCATTATTGTCATTATAGCCATATGGTATTATAACGATAGTGGGTTTGATTCCGAGTTGGAGAAATGTTATATAATTAAAAAAAATAATTTCCTTAGTTCTCTACCCTGCAATCTAAAATAAATAAATAATATTTTTACCACTTGTCTCATCAGTGCCAAGTTTTGAGAAGAATCCAGCTAGAAAGGCAAGAGTGTCCTGGTCCAGGTTAAATCTAAGCGGGAGGAGGGACACCTTTAGACAGCATTCTTGCGCAGGCAACGCCGCGTCCGCTCGGAGATGCACTGCTTTTACTATTAACTGTAGAATATCATACAAATAAATAATTATTTATGGGACTGTATACGACATATTTTGGGGACATAGTTAAATTTTAATTATTTTCATTTCTCGGTTCTGGTAAAGTTGATTTGGGTTTCGTCAAAAATGAGATCTCGAAGTGTCTTAACACTAGGTTTTCTCTGCTTATCATATTAGCGAGCAAAATTAACGTGACTTTAAAATTAAATAATATATTAATAAAATAAAAAAAAGTGTTATAAACTAAATAATAAATGTTACAGAAGTAAGTTTTTATTTACGACTTTTGTTTATAATATGATTGTTTTTTCTAAGAAACAAAGCATTGATTTAAAAACCAGAAATGTTCGCTTTTCTCCCCTGTGAAGGGACAGGATTAGAATACAATTCCTCTCCGCCGCTGGGTAGCGTCCCGTAAGAGGCGGGTATCCCAGAAGCTAGGTGGTAGTCGGTTCGTCCTCCGACTGGCTCGCGAACACTATCATGTCAAAGACGAACCGCCAAATATCTAATGATATGTCCCGGTTCGATGACATGATGACATTCCTTATATACTCATCATTTCCCCAGAATGTGGTGTTTCCGTTGGCAGACTGCCGCGGCCACTACTTTATTTGCTCTCGCTCAAAAAATGTAAATAATTTAAATATAATCATTCCCCCGAACGGGAATCGAACCTAAAATCAATTGCGTTAACAGGCAGCCATTATCACTACGCCATTATCTTTGCATTGCTTTTATTATTACAAAATATAAGATTATAAATATTATTTATATAAAAATAGTATACCATATGAGCATTTTTCCTTTCCGGTTCGTCTTTCAGCTTGTACTGGCTGAGCAGCTTGTTGATGTCGCTACACACTAGACGGTCCAGGACCTCTATTTTAGATACAGCAAGCGTCTGCCGCGACGCCTGCGCGCCGCCCGACGGGTACACCTCATGTTGAAACTTCAGCTAGACATGTCATATTAAGTAATTTAGTATTGGTTTTGATAGATATTGTAAGTACTGTAAGGTAAATGGAAAAAAAATTAACAAGGGTAGATCGCCGGAGTACTAAAAAAAACACTTTTTTAGCATTACAGTGACGGTTTATTATAATATGTTCAGTTTTTGTGTGTTACATGTCGTGGTCTGTGTTAGTATATAAATGCTGCGTTATAAGTTTGTGAGAGTTATACGTATTGAGATATAAACGTTGTGAGTTTGATGCCCATTCGGTGGAACGTTAAATTATTTTCATTCAATTTCTTCGCTTTGATCAAACAAAAACTAAAAAAGCGAAAGAGTGTGAAGGTGTAAAAATATATTTAGTTATACATATTGTTGTATTATCGATAATCAAAACATATCCTAACACCGAGCCGTAAAAGAGTAGTAAGAGAGGACTGTTGTGCCTCACAAAGTGCGACTATAAACGCAATAAGTTGTGAGTTCGTTTCCTACTCCAGGCAATGAAAATAATATTTTAATTTATTATAATTACTATTAAGTATTTACATTTCGTTCCTTCGGTAATAAGTTGCGTTGAGTTCCGCAGCTCAGCACATAACACCTCGATTCAGCGGAAAGTGTGGAACGGAAATCTTAAGAGAACGGAGTGTCTCAACACTAAGTTCTCAAATTACCTCTGTCACCCTGCTAAGTGCGGGATACAGCGTGAAGCTAAAAATAGTATGGTACCTTAGTGAGGCACAGTTTGACGCACGTGTGCAGGTCGCGTCGGGGCGCGGCGTGCGCGCGCACTCGCTCGGCGCCCGCCGACCAGCTCACGCCGGTCGGTGTCTGTCGGTGCGCCCGACTCGCCTCGTACGGCTCGTACTCCTTGCTACGTCTGCGATGTATATATTGATGGTGAAGTACCAATACCTTCTAACTGATATGTTTAATAAATTCTCTCTTTTATTTTTATCACCTTAAACGCACTGTTACCATGTTTTAGGAAAACCTCCTGAGTGTATTTTTAGTTGCCGGAATTAAAATAAAAACTATAATTTAAAATAATAAAAATAAATAGAGTGAATTTATTATCATGAAAATGTCAGTTAGGAAGTATTGACACTTCACCGTCGATATTTATTTTACACATCTTCAAACAAAAAACGCCTGTCGTAGTTCAGAGGCACAAGCGTGCGACGGTAAACGCGACAGGTTTTGGATTCGATTCCCACTCCAGGAAATGGAATTTTTCATTTCCTGATTTTGGTAACTAGGCAAAGCGCGGCGATGTGTTCCGCCACTCAGCACGCAATGCTTAAATTCGGCGAAAAGTGGGGAACGGAGTGGCTTAACACTAGGTTCCCTCTGCCTACCCTGCAATATGCGGGATACAGCGTGAAGCTATGTATGTATGTATAAAAATAGAAAAGTTAATTTATTATTAAAAAAATGTCAGTTAGAAAGTATTGATACTTCACCATCGATATTTGTTTTTACACATCTTAAATATTGTGTTAGCGTTTTTTATTCGTGTTGTATTAAGACGGAAATATCATAAATATACCACAAGCAAAATTAGGTTTGAAACATTGCATTTAATCTTATTTCAACAAGCCATAACAGCTTTTTCTATCACACGCTAATATATTAAAACATTAATTAAATAAGAAGTAACAGTAAATAATTAATAAGAATATAGCGGCGTTGAGTTCCGCCACTCAACACGCAATGCCTCAATTTGGCGGAAAGTGGGGAACGGAACTGTTGTAAGAGATCGGAGTGTCTGTTAAGACACTTCGATCCGATCCTATCCTATCCGATCCTAGGTTCTCAGGTTCCCTCTGCCTACCCTGCTATATGCGGGATACAGCGTGAAGTTAAAAAAAAAAGAAAAAAAAGGTAAATAGTTGTGTAGTTTTTTAATACTACAAATTTATAGTTATGGTATGTACCATATATTTTTAATTAATAAGAATATAGCAAAGGCCAATATCACACTAACTACCTAATTAGAATAAGGATTGATGATGATTATATAGAAGACAAAAAATAATATCTTACTTGGATATCGTAGGCGACCCCTGTTTACTAGAATCATCAATTGTGACAGTTTTCTTTGATGTTGGAGAATCATTTGGTGATCGGAAATCACTTCCTCCATACATATTCCAAGTCAAGCTCATTTCACATAATGTGTATCTGAAAACAGGAAATCAAGAAAAGTTAAATAAACTAACTAATTAACATTCAAAATGATCGAATCGATGAACTGTATTCATAATTATTTATCTATATTGTTTTGCATGATTATTTTTAAGATACTAAATATTTTTAAATATAAAAAAAATATATATTCTCATTTTTGTACTCTAGTTACAAATAAAAAAAAGTCGTTCAAATGTAGATGACATTTATTCACTCACTCATTCCTTACCTAAGAACAGGCAATGGGAAACTCTTGGGTGCCTTCAGGACATCAGACTTAGCGGCCGGCACTGTGAAGTGGTTGTCCAACATATACACAGGCCCGTTCATCCAGTTCACGACGGGCTCGTCCATCTCGTTGTCTTGGGCATACGGCTGTTCTTCCACTATGCAGTATTCGTCATCTGTGTTACTGCCTTCTCCCGTAGATTTTACCTTTTTTATAATGTTTATAATTATTTTTTTTCATTTTAATAATATAATGCAGCTTGGTTAACAGCAGTGTTAACCAAGTGTTTGTTTTTAACTTTTCACCCATTTTAAAACAATGCTTATAGGAGTATTTTGTCATGTAGTTTGATAAGGGAAATAAAACTTATTTAAATATAATATTTTGTTTAAATGACATAGATCTCACAGTGACTGTCATATTCTCAGTATGACAGTAATGCTACCTAAGGCTTACATGTAAAATTAAAATTTTTCATAATTTTCGCTCATATTATTCACTATACAGGGTGTGAATGTTCATCTTACATTTAGGTCCACCACATGTAGAGTACAATACTACTAAACCATACACTTAATATCAATCAAGGCATGTCTACGGTTTAGGTGCAGGACTAGTATTTTCGATTCCCGATTTTTAACCGTTCTGTATTACGCACCGATGACGTATTATCTAGTAGTACTAAAATACTATTATACGTTGCCGATCTTCCATTTTTCATTCATAAAAAATATTCTTGACAGATATCTCTTTCTCTTTCACGCACGTGTCTTTTGTTTATAATAGAATAATCACATTACTATGAAGAGGATTTAGATGGGGTTTTTGACAGTCATATTATCTCAGTTCCTATTAAATTATTTAAAAAAAAAAACAACTAACGTTACCACAGCTCTTAAAAACTTACTTAAAAATTATAAGCGATAATGGTAATCACAGATTGATTTCATTCATTTTAGATTCTCATCGTTAGAAACACGTTTTACTTACAGTTTTTAACATAAATATTCTGCTCTATTAATATTCTTTACATAAATAGTCCATAAACTAAGTTTCAGATTCTGTGTTTTGCTTTTTAACACTACAATAGTATAAAGTAATATCCACTTCATAATTCACTCGACAATAATTATAACTCATACACATCACGTATCAGTAAGTTAACTTTCAGAAATTTTAACAGTAATAATAATTTTGACTAACACAAACTATGAAATTGAACAAAAATAATGTAAATAAGCAAAACCCAGTCGCATGTTGACCTTGACATGTAAAAGACAACTGACTTACACAGATAATTACAAATCGATATACTAGGATAACCTAGTATATCGATTTTTAAGAATCGATATACTAGGTTATTTCTATTAAATAGTATCTACTTTTTTAATTATTTTAAGTAATTATTTACTATTAAAAATAATTACAGGATTTTTTTATTTAATACTTTTATAATAAAAAATCCATTAAAATCAGGTAGATATTAATGATAACTTTTACCTTAAAGTGAAAGAGCGAGAAAACGAATGAACGAGTTTACAACAAACGAACTCATATTCATTTTATTTACTTTGTTATGCTTTAAAATTTTGGTAAATTATTTTTTATTAAAAAATATCATGTAAGAAATTATTCTCACATGATATTTTATAAAATCGATTTCCACAATTATATGGAAATC
Source organism: Philaethria dido (assembly GCA_033558755.1). NCBI lineage: Eukaryota > Metazoa > Arthropoda > Insecta > Lepidoptera > Nymphalidae > Philaethria > Philaethria dido. The sequence continues at coordinate 24,412 of JAKGSA010000504.1, forward strand.
GATTTTAATTGTCTGTGGAATTTATTACGCACTTATTTGACCGATTAGCAACATTTAAATTTAAAAGAAATTGGCGGGAAAGATGGAAGGCGACGACGACGGACCACAGAGTAGAATGCTACCATTTTAAGTTACAATATTTAAATAAATTATTTATGGACGATTCATATTTTTATTTTAAAAATATCGAATAAGTAGTGCATAAATAATTGTTATAATAATTACTAGATTATTTATAGCCGCAATTATAAAAAAGTTATGGACTAGAAGAATATCCATTTAAAGTCGATTTAGCTTGATGTTCCTTTTCATGTAATGGCTTTCTTACAGATACATCGAATTTTCAATTGCGCTTATAAATAAAAAATGGAATTACAAACCCATAAATACATTTACAAATAAAATTGAGACAGCTTATAATTTTAAGCTATGTTATCCTTTTTTTGACCTTGACCATGACAGAATGAAATGGCATAATGTTAGAAGGGAATAGCATATTAACAATAACCTTGACCGTGAAAAAAGGAATAGCATAGTCATAACAAATATTTTTTACATTGAATAAAGATCAATTCTTGAATGAAAAATATAATTTAGACTTTTAGATCAAGTCATAAAACATTTTAAAATTTCTTAATAGACATTAATCAAAATTAGTAATCAAATTGTAATAAATGTTTGTGTTTTGCTTATTTATACTTAGCGGAAAGAGAAATGCCAATATTTGGAACTTTGGGTTAGTTCTTAGTGTCGTCAGTCGTGCACCGCGCTGCGTACATCGCTTAGTAACAGAAGTAGTTATACTTACGCGTCGTTCGTCCTGTGACTTTTTCAAATTATTTCATTTCTTTTATTGTTGTCGTTGTTTTATGTTAATATTTAATTTATTTTCGTCACACAAAACTAGACGAGTGTTTCTTCCTTATTTAGTTTGTTTGTTTTTCAATAATGGCTCATGTTAAGTATACTTCTACGAAATACACTGTATACACACATTTTGATTTATGGAGAATATCATTAAAATGGAACTCTCGCAATACGGACATATCGGGAAAGGTATGGTTCTACTTGTAGATGCCATTTTTATGGTCGTACATTTGTAATGGCGGTAGAACGAGAACGCGAAGATCAAACCGTAGCCCCACGTCAACATCGTACTTCGCCACGAGAACTATCAGTGACTTTTGAAATTTAAATTTTAATTAGTTATTAGTTAGAATAATAAATGTGAGTTTGTGTAAAATTAAAGACAGTGGTGCTTAGTGTTAACATCTGTTCACCCGTTATCGCCCTTACCCAACACTCGATTTCTTCAATGAGATGGCGTGCGACGTTGCCGCTCTGACAGGTTAGTGTCCTCTTGCGTCATACGTAACAAATGGCGTTTGATTTTGTAACGAATATTTTATTATTTATTTTGTTCGAAAAAAACACTTTTTCATTTTTAGTAAAAACTCTTATTTTATAATCGTATCGTGTTTACAAGGAGTACTCAAAACGGTGTTTTCATTTAATGTAAGGCGAGTCCCCACACCCTGTATATGCTAGATTTAATCCTACCAACAAAAAATAGAAAATATGTGAAACGAATTGTAGTCCGTAACATCGTTTGTGTTACGTTTTGCAACTACAAACACGTAAAATCCTATTTTTACCGTTTCCATAATAACTTGGAGAAATCCTCTCTTATTGTTTCCCAATTCCTCAAGACATATATGCCAAAAGTCAGTTCTATATATCCAGAAGATTCAACTGTGCCTTGTCTGTCAGTTACTTAGTAACTGACGAGTTTTATATACAGTAGAACCTCCATTACCCGGGGTAATGAAGGGTATGGACAATCGAAAACCCTGGATAATCGAATTACAACATTTTATTGACATAATTGTTCCTAGAAAATGAATTGACCTCGCAGTTACCAGAAGCTTAGCAGTTATCGTACGCCGTGTTTTACTATCCTGTATTTTATTTCATTACTTTTAAGAATAATTACATATATGATTAACAATTACAAACTCTTTTAATAATTTCATTGTATTATATAAATAGATATGATGAACTACAAAATAAATTGTGTAAAAATGTTAAAAAAATCCTATAAAAAAACAATTGGCCTTTTGAAATCCCGGTTAACCGAACACTGGATAATCGAGGTTCTACCGTATATAGATTATTAACATTTTATATTACCTTCTTTCGTTTAGATTTCCGCGGTGTAGACTTTGGAGTGGAGGTCGGATCTCCGAGATCTTTAGCGACTTGCAAGTTAGTGGGCTTAACATCTTGGACTTCTTCATTTTGTATCATTGGAAAACTCTCGTAGTCTATGGATTTATCGACATCCGTGTCTATTATTTCTGTGGGCTGCTTTAATTTCATATTAGACTCATCGGGAAAGAAAAATATTTCTACACCTTCTTTTTCTGTTGAACTGTTTAGTTCGTCTTCCTCCACTGCAAAAATATTTGGATTGTTTCAGTTTACAATATATAATTTATAATTTTAAAATTCTCAATATTATATTCATATATAGTATTTTAATGTACATAATGATATGAAAATTTAACTTACTTGTGTTATTAGGACTCTCTTTCATAGCCTCTGCCATTAAGTCATTTACTTGTTGTATTTCGCTAGGCGATAGTTCCCGTATTTCTTCTACTAAAGGTCGGTCTTCTAAGCCTAATATCGTGAAATAGAAATAAACGTGAAAAACAAAATTTATATAAACATTATATTCTCTATTAAATACGAACCATGAATTGCTGTCCCAAGTCTAGAGATTGAGTTCTGAGTTGTTAAATAAAGAGCGAGAGAGTGAAAATAATTTAAATTTAATGATTCCGGCGAGTGGGGATCGAACCCACATACCTCAGGACTAATAGTTACCTAGGTAAATTCTCTGCCTAGCCTGCTATGTGGAATGATAATTGTAACCCAAGTCAATGGCATCGGACTAGTTCCTTATCCATTTATTTTTAGTTTCACGCTATAACCCGCACATAACAGGGGTAGGCAGAGGGTACCTGAGAACCTAGTGCTAAGACACTCTTTTCGATTTAACATTTCCGTTCTCCACTTTCCGCCGAATTGAGGTATTACGTGCTGAATGGCAGAACTCAATCTCATATTATATTACTTACCTTCCTTATATCACTTACCAACTAATGGTTCCAACGGTTGATCAGAACATATGCTAGTTTGTCGAGATCTGTCGAAGGGAGCCTGCGAGTCCCCATCTGATGCCACGTATGTGACCAGTCTGCAGAGAGCCGAGGCAGAGTCCCAGCACGTATATAAAGTCACCATATTGTTGGACGCTGTGAGGTCCACCTGTGGCTGGTCGTTTGACTGGAAATGAAAAATGTAATAAAATTATTAAGTGTATATTTATTTCTTAGTAGAACTATTTAAATAATTTTCGATATAAATAACATATTATAGATGGTTAAATAGGAAATAAAATTAATTATATACTTATACCCATGGTGTGTTTACACTTCCTACGTAAAATATTGAAATTGCATTTTGCTAATTTTACATAAAACAACAAGGATTTGAAATGAAATAAATTGGTTAAAAATGATACGGCCATTGTTACTTTAATTATTTGGGTTTGTATAACAATTATAATACATATCAAGAATACGTCATTAAATTGGAAAAGAAAAAAATGTCATATTGAAGATAATAACTTAGGAAGTGTCGATGTAAGTATTACTTTTTACTTGCCAAGTGGAACTCAATGACGTTGTTTAACACTCCTACATTTAAATGAAAATTGTATGAAAATTGCCTATTTTTTTTAATATAGAAAAATAGGTAAATATACTTACACCATTGGTTTTATCTTCCATACGTAAAGATAATTCAAACAGTCCGACATCAATAACACACACGTAATCCTTGTTTAAATCCGGTGCTTTATCATCGTCTTGTGGGACCGCCATGTTTGATTTAGCCCCAGTTAATTTTGAAAGGAACAAATTACATTCCTGGGCTAAGAAACGAAGGTAGGACGTATTGGTTTCGGGTATCAAGTTGCTGGATACACTGAAGTTACCCAAAGTGAGTACAGTTCTGATCGGCAAGTACAGAGGTCTGTAAGAAGAAATATTAAAGTCATTTTAAGTCTTTTTTTATGATTTAAAAACACGAAAACACATACATAATAATATTTTTTTAAAATCATGTAAATGTGTGTATGCATGTAATTCTAAATGTGTGTGCATGTGTCTGTATGTAGGTACACACACACACACACACGTACCTGTAGTCGACGGCGCAGTCCCACACGTGCACGTGCAGCTCGGACAGCACGGGCGCGGGCACGTAGCCGGGCACGGGGTAGTCGAGCACGTCCAGCACGTCCATCAGCTGGCTGAGCCAGGCTATACCTTTGTCGCCGCGGTGGCGAAGGGTCGCCTGTTCGATGCCCAGCGCTATGCAGATTGTCTGAAATTTATTTACATTTATTATTTCGAAAATTCTTAATTTGAGGCCATAGTGGCGCAGTGACACAGCGCGGGTGATTGTAGGTTTGATTTCCAATCGGGATAATGATTATTTTCAATTTTTTGCTCTGGTAAGACAATACGGGGCGTTGCATTCCGCTACACAACACGTAATTTTTTGAGTTCGGGCAGGGAGCGGAAAACAAAGTGTTTTGAGTTCTGGTTATCCTACTTTATGAGCAATAGTGTGAAGCTGTGAATAAAATATTATCAAATATATATATAAGTTACATTAAAATTATAGTTATTACTCTAGCATTAGTTATTAGTGTATAATTTGATGTTCTCATATATATCCCGTATATATCCCTTACCTTCAAATTAGGTGTATCCATATCTGGTTCAGTCTTAAGCGCCATAGTGAACATGTCTTTGTTTTGCAGACGTTCCTTCACCACTACCCCCTTTCCGGAAGGGTAAATTGTGCTTTTCAGATGTAAGGGTAAATATGTCCCATATAGTCTTAGGTTAGGTTTCTCTGATGGTATAGTCAGAAGCGCTAAAAATTAAGAATACGTATATTATATTATATGTATATGTATTACCAAATCTGTACCAAGCGCAAATTACCAAATCCGTACTAAGCGGAAATATGTATTTCGCAGGGAACGCATATTTAAATTTAAATTTTATCTGTAAGTTTTCTTTTTACCTGATGTATTTGATTTTATTTTTTTTTATTAAGTAATTTATTAATCCTTTAAATGAAGTAATTCAATGCGTATTAGTATTTTAAAAATATGCAAGTTGATTTATATTCAATTCAAGCTTGGTGTCCCAAGTATATGTATCCTTACCAATATTGGATTAAGAAAAAAGTTATAAAAAAATGCTTGCTTAGGTAAATAAATGTCACGTTGATGTAATCATACAAGATATTGCGTTAAATTTACAAATTAATCGAATTTAAACACCAAAATATTTTTTTTTCTACACAATAAATTACTTTCTTACATAACTTATATGTTTAAAAATGGAAAAGTTTGTTCTGTCCTAAGCGTTGCATTACCACCACATATAGTAAGAAACAAAAAAAAATAATAGTTACTTACGTTCATGATACAAAGTGGCTTTCCCTGCACGTAAGCACAGTTGCGCAGTCTTTGCTCTTCCATTGAGACCACTCACTTGGCACATGGACAGCTTTTTAGCTTCTAACACAAGTTCACCCATCTGTCCCGGCACTACACGTTTGTTATTATCCTGAGCATAAATAGAAAATAAAATTACATACATACCTATATAGCTTCGCACTGTATCCCGTATATAGCAGGGTAGGTTAAGACACTCTATTCCCCACTTTCCGCCGAATTGAGGTTAAGTGGCATTACGTGTTAAGTGGCGGAACTCAACGCCGCGCTTTGCTTTGTTACCAAACCCAGGAATTGAAAAATTCCATTTCCTGGAGTTGGAATCGAACCACAACCTGTTGCGCTTACAGTGGCACGCTTGTGCCTCTGCGCCACGACACGCGTTAAAATAAAATTAATATAATAAAAATTGTTATAACTTATGAGTTCAAAACCACTGGGTACTGTTTTATACTAAAAGTACATATTTATTATAATTTATTTTAACTGATATACTAAGAATTTTTTCTAAATAATATTTTACCTAACAGGAAAGTGTTATATATTATTGAATAGTCCACAGATGCCGATAAAAATGTTAATGTTTCATAATTTAAAAAGGAACAAATATTAAAAATTATTTTAATTGCATAAAAATATATACTTTCCTTAAAAAATAAATATTTTCACATATATATAATAATAACATATACGTAATTTAACTTACCCTCACAGGTGCGTAAATAGTCATCAGTCCTTTACCAACTTTAAGAGTGAGACAGAAGTTATGCATCTCGCTCTCCCTGTTCTCAGGTAAAGGTTTTGTGTTGCCAATACCTTTTTTTAATTTATTATCGTAAGTTGAATAGTAAAGGTTTTCTTCCTCAGACGACGATGTTTCTGAATCCGAGTCTATAACATAATAGGCGGTATAAAATTCCTCTTTTCTATATTGAAATACAAAAATAATTGTTTAGTTTGACATAAATAAATTAAGCTTTAAGTAAAGGAGTTAAATATCTCACATTGACTCGATGGTTCTGAGTTCAAGTCACACATACATATATAAATATTATGTTTTTTATAGTTTTACAAGTTTCATTCTAAATATAATGCCATCAAACTAAGCGCTGTTTCATTGGGAAGTGTAGAGAGATATTTATTTTACTGGTAGTCATTTTTATCTATTAATTAAATTTACAACATACAGCTTGACTTGAAGCTTTTCCCGCATATAGTAAGAGAACACCTAGTGTCAAGAACTACGTTTTTTACTTCCCGCATGAATTCTATGCATTGTGTATTAAGTGGCGGAAATCAACAGCGCGTTTTATCTTATCAGGGCAAGGAAATGAAAATAATTTCAAATATAATTATTCCCCTAAGTAGGATTCGTACTCACAACCAATTGCGTTTACGTAGTCACTATGAACCACTGTGATGGCCTTTGAAGATTTTCAAGTATTAACCTATATATAAATACGTGAAGTAAAAACATCGGACTTTTACGAAATTACGAAAACTATGCGGATGGGGGAGCATGAAATTTGGCACACTTATAGTTTATATAGAGAAGGAGTGTTGAAGAACATTTTTTTAAACTAATGCATAAACAGTATATTAAATTAACAAAATAAATGTTACAAGCACTACCATCATTTGACATCCATGTTTATATAAAAATGACATATAAATTGCTAAAGACAACGCGTTGTTAACGCGTCAACAGGGACTAGTTATAATAAAATAATAAGGTCATATTACCGTCTCCCATTCCCTTGCACGGCCCAAAAGAGAGGTTTATAGGTGATGTTAGATGTGGATTAATATCATACTGTTGCAGTTGAGGTTCCCATAGCAAGAGATCAGAATTAATACGATTATATAGTATTTCGTATATCTGTTTAGATCTGAAACGAAAGTACGAAAATACTAATTATTTTTTTTTAATTTCATCTAGTATACCGCGCATGGCAAGTTAGGCAGAGGGAACCTGAGAACCTACTATTAAGATATTCCTTTCCATTAAGATTTCCGATCCACACTCTCCGCCGAATTGAGGCAATGTGTGCTGAGTGGAGAAACTCAACGCCGCACTTTGCCTTGTTACCAGAACGACGAAATGAAATTATTAATTACTATAAATATTTAAGATTTTCATTTGGTGGAGGGGCAATCGAACTCACAATCTGTCGCGTTTACAGTTACGCGCCTGTGCCTCTGCGCTAAGGCTGGCCTCAAATAATCTATATATATATATATATATATATTTTTTTTAAACTCCACGCTCTATCCCGCATATAGCAGGGTAGGCAGAGGGAACCTGAGAACCTAGTGTTAAGACATTCCGTTCTCTTACAACATTTCTGTTCCCCACTTCCGCCGAATCGAGGCATTGCGTGCTGAGTAGCGGAACTCCGCGCGCTTTGCCTTGTTATCAAACCCAAGAAATGAAAATACTAAATTTTATTATAGAAACATTAAAAAAATATTGGTTTGAATTTAACGAAAGTTAAACGCTAATTGTCATCTCGGAGTGTATTCAAAAACTACTTACTCAAGTTGTAAGTTGAGGATGGGAAGACTAAATTCAAGGTGTATAGAAGAGTTCTCCACTGAACTATTAGTGAACGCTGACATTTCCTCATCTGTTCCTGGTACTATTATTTCTTCCTCTTGGCCTATAATTAACATTATCTATACTAATATTATAAAGAGGAAACCTTTGTATTTTTGAATGTATTTTTGTATGTTTGTATTGAATAGGCTCAAAAACTACTGGACCAATTTCAAAATTTCTTTTACCATTACTTAGAAGGATTCTTCCGAATCCGTTTAGGCTATATTTTATCCCGGAAAATAGATAGGATTTTTCGTGGTAGTGAAAATTGTGGACGATGGAAAAGTCGACGAAAAAACTGCCGTACGTTAACGATTCTCGCGAACGCTGCCTAAATGGTTAGAGATGTATGGTTGACTTCTATAGAAAAGTTGTAGAACTTAATAATGCCTACAAAAAAGTCCGTCATAGTATAAACCAAACACTTATATTTTAGCCATTATAACCACTTTTCCATAGAATAAAAGTAATTAAAATTATTAGCCTATGTTTATTGATCAAAAATATTATCGCCAAATATTACTCCTTATCCAAATAAATCTATTTACTGAGCAAGATTGTTTCAATAGCTATAAATTACTTTTTATTTTATTTCAATCGGACAATCTATTCAAAAAATATTACGAATTTAAAATTGTAATTGGTATTAAAATGAATGATGGTCGCCGGCCGATATGTGTCGCACGGCGACACCGCACGGGAGGGGGGTGCACATCTACGAAGCAGGTCGGCTCTACGCAGCGGACGCGGCCAAATCGAGTAAATTTACTGATTTTTTTTTTTCAGAGAGCTTAAAAAATAAATGTCCATCCGTGCGAAGCCGGGACGGATCGCTAGTATGATATAAAATTAAAAAGTATAACAATTTTATATCATCATTCCCGAATTGAGAATCGAACCCACAACCAATCTCATTTATAATCAGGTACTTTCCCACTGCGCCACGATGTTTTCAAAGTAAAATAATTATTATCCATAAAAAACATAAACTACAAAAATACCTTGTTGCCTGTTTTCATGTTTGCTAATACTTTGGTGTGCCATTTTCTTCCCACTGAACGGACTGGGCATAGCGCTACGCAAGTTATTCATTATGTACATTGAAGTTGTCATAGGGTTTGACGGCTTGGGTTCGAAGTTCAGACCCTCGTGGAGGGAATCAAATGGACCCTTAGTTGAATCCTTCGGTTGGAATGTTAATGATATCCTGTTGATTACAAAAGTTTAATTATAGGTTATATTGCTTATATATTTTTTGCAGCTTCTCCATTTTTTTCGGCAGGGTAGTCCTAATATCCGTTGTCTACTTAGGTCGAATTCGAGACATTGCGTGATGAGTGGCGAAACTCAATGCCACGCTTTATATAACCAGAGAGGATAACTAAAAAGTGCAAATATAATCATTACCTTACAAGTGGGAATCGAACCCACAACCACTCGCGTTTACAATTAGACTGACTGAACATGATAGTTGTAGATGTAAATTATTTTAATATTTATAACTATCGTTTTTAATCACTCTTATTAGAAAAAGTATGGTGTTGAATTCCATCACTAAATGTGTAATGGTTTTACCATAAAGGGAATGTTCTATTCCAGAGTGACTGATAACTTATGTTACTTATTAGGTATGGAGAGAGAATAAACTAAATCAATGAAATATTAACTCTGCTGAAGGCATTAGGCAGCCAATACTTTAGTAAGCTTTGACAGAGGTAATTTAGAAAAAAAAAACATATATTTATTAATTTATAATACTTGCATGGGCAAAGGAGTAATGGTGTTTCCTTTGAGGACATTCTCTTCAAATGATGCATCGTCCATCGTAGTTTGCGCAATGTGTGTTGGCGGCAAATGATCATTTTCCTTAATAAAAAAATATTGTAATGCTTTATATTATGAACACTTATTTTTTTAAAAGCTTTTTCAGTTACAATGTGTACAAATTTAAGGGTGTGAACAATAATTTACAGTTATTAAAATAATTAAGGTAACAGACAATCAACCTTAAACTTCATCATAAAGAGATTTGAATGTATAGCTTAGTTTACATTAACATTATTAATGAGAAGGTCCAAACGCAGTTTTTTATTGTTGCAAAGAAAATTGATTAGACAAGTATGCTTTAAAAATATCAATTCATTCAAATTTAATAATAAAAATGTAATAACTATTTTATGTACAAATATATAAATTAATTTAATTTTAAAATATTTAGGATTACGTTCCTTTATAAATTTAATAGCAATATAACTCACATGATAGTACAAGTCTAAGGTGGTGGATTTGACAGTAAGGGTGGTGGGTAAAGGTCTCACACTGGGCATTTGCTGCACACCCACTATGGCGTTGCAGAATTTAAACACGAGGTAGTCGGATCGAACTCGACGGATTTCACGATTAATGTTTGGACGGAGATCTGCTATTGGGAATCTGGAATTTATAACATAAACAAATAATAAAAGCTTTTTAAAAAAGCATATATTTCTATTATATAAAACATATTTTGTGGCAATTGTAAGTAAGGGATTTCTATGTGTTATCGACTACTAGTGTTAGCCGTTGCTTGCCATGATTGATTATTGAAAGAAGCGAGCAGGGGAAGGCCCCGTGGTAGTAGATAAAGTTAAATTAAGCTCATTTAAGCATTTAATAATTTGTTTTACGTTCGAAAATATTTTGGTCCAATCGTTTCTTTTATTAATTGCTAGCCTTCCGCCCGCGGCTTCACCCGCGTGAAACTCGGTTATATCGCGCGATATGATAAGGAGTATCCTATAGTCTTTCCCAAGGTCTAGACTTTTTGTCAAAATTGGTTAAGTGGTTTATGTGGTGAAGTTGTAAACAGTTAAACAATCTTACATGATTTTATGTTTGACAATAAGGAACTTCCATATAAGCTTTCATCCCCTATTTCAACCCCCTCTATCATTTTTTTTCGCGATAAAAAGTATCCTAAGTCCTTTCCCAAGTTTAGTTCTATCTTCATACCGAATTTCATCAAAATCGGTTCAGTGGTTTAGGCGTGAAAGCGTAACAGACAGACAGACAGAGTTACTTTCGCATTTATAATATTAGTAAGGATGTACCTTAATACTGCATAAGGTCCGTTAATGTTATATGTTAAATAAAAAAAATGTAGTTAAAAATATGTAAAAATAAGGTATACCTAAGAATAACATTGAGATTGGGACACTGCAAGGAGAAATTCAATTGATTTTGTGTAGGAGGAGTGGTGGTCGCGGGTTCCATTGTGCTTCCAAAGAATGTCGCCGACATACGCTCTAGTAACGTCAGTTCCACATCTATGTAGAAGGGCGTGCATTTTAACCTGTTGAAAATTATAACGAATGTATTATGTTATTTATATAGAAACCAGGAGGCCTGTTGTGGCGCAGAGACACAAGTTTGCGACTGTAAATGCGACAGGTTGTGGGTTCGATTCCCATTCGAAAAGAAAATATTAAAATGATATTTAGTACTTTCATATTCTCGCTCTAGAGACAGGGCGCAGCGCGGCGTTGAGATCCGCCGCTTATCACGCAATGCCTCAATTCGGCCGAAAGTGGGGAACGTAAACGTTAAAAGAGAACGGAGAGTCTTGACACTAGATTCTCTATCCACCATCGTTGGACAGTGGGACAACATTTGACCGTAAATAAGATTGAGTGTGAGTTCGATCCCCAGTTGGGGAAATAGTTATGAATAATACAAAGAATTAAATTAATAATAACATGGAAATAAAAAAAAAATACTGATACAGTAGTAATAATTAAATCTTACACAATATCAGTAGTGGGATAAACCAATTTCTTTTCACCGGAAACTCGCATATATTTAGAAGTTAGCTTGAAATTTATTCTTATGTTTGACTTTGTAGAAACACTGGCGTTTTCTTCTTCATCTATAAAAAAAAATGCATTAAGTCAGTCAATAGCTGAGCCTATTGCTCAGCTATTGACTGAGAAAAAATATACTAAATAACTAACTAAGAGGTAAGAGTAAAGTATAGCCTGTTCAAATCATATGTAAGTGTCCCCTATTTATTATTAGTCGTACAGAAAGAAGACTCCTCCTACAAGTGCATCTGCACTCCTACAACTACACTTGCACTCCTACAGGCTATAAGCGCACGTTAATCTTATTGAATACTTACTCTTGTGAGATTTTTTTTTTAATTAATTATAGTAAACTTATATTCGGATGTAATCTTATAATTGCTTTTCTTTTAAAGTTGTATATGATATTTAAAACAACTATTGAGCCGTTTCTACGCGGCCCTAGTCAGCAGAACTGCTTACCGAGCTACTAGTAGCTTCCTCACAGACTGACTTAATTGCCCATTAAGGAGTATAAATTTTCATCCATTAATATATCATTGTTTAAGCCCAAATTGAACCCATGTCCTCTTCCTAAGCAGTCACTTTGTACTAAAATAATAGGCCCAATACTTACCTTTATTTTCAAACCATATGAGATCATATTTCTGTGGCGTGATGTCCTCAGTATCTTCACCTTGCACATAAAGGCACTCTCTAACCAGTACATATTTAACGGCAGCTTCACACATAGTTTGACTGCCATGAGCTGTGACTTTCTCACTTCCATCTAAACTTATTTCTGATGTTAATATTCTGTAAAATAGTTTTTATTATTTAGTTTAGTATTAAATTTTTGTTAGGTGGTAGGAGGTTCGTCCTCCGACTGGCTCGTGACCATCATCATGTCAAAGACGAACCGCCAAATATCTAATGATGTGTTCCTTTCCCACCCATCCTTTCCCCAAAATGTGGTAGTTCCGATAACGGACTACTACATTGTCCTCCCTTCCATCAGTATCCTCGTCGGTCGGCAACGCATCTACAACAGCTCTAGTGTTGTAGATGTTCATGGGCGAAGGTAACCACTTACCATCAGGTGGTCCTTCTGCTCGTTTGCCATCCGTTATCAATAAAAAAAATAAAAATAAAGAGGGGTTGAATATTAGTAAAAATATTTTGTTAGAGTCTGCCAGTAGGCAAAGGGAACTTAGTTTTTAATCGGCATTTTGAATAGCAGATTTAATGGCGACACTTTATATTTTGAAAAATTCATATGTAAGCTAATTTAAGCTAAGCGATTTGTTAATTGAACCTACAATCATTGCATTCACAGTTAGACGATTCCCTATTGATTACGATGGCATCGTGTACAAAATATTGTATGCAGATATAAGTGAGATTAACTAATAAGTTAATCTCACTTATATCTGCAATTATGCCTATAATAACTTATGATACACATACCACTTACAGGTGGTATGTGTATCACAAATTATTATATTTCTTATCAATTTGACAATTTTTAACTAATAAGTTGTATTTAACGTGATAATATATTTACAGGTTCTTACAGCTTTATCTTAAATAAGTAATATTTAACTTAAATTTTGACCATATTTACTCTAACACAGTAAATTCTATAGGAAATCATATATTTAAAAAAATAGTGATAACAAAATTACCTTATATGGTCCAAATCTGTGGCAGTATCCAAAGCCTCATTAATTGTATGCAAATCTCTTTTATCATCAAATCTACTAAAAGTTTCAATGCGGTTAAAGAATTCCGTAGAAATTAGTTGTAAGTTCGAAGCTGAAGCTGGTGAGACACAGTCAGTGGCTAACGGCGTAGGAATTAATATATCCTAAAAGAAATACTATATTGATATAAAATGAGGCAGAAAAGTAGTTTCACGCCTTATCCCGCATAGCAGGTTAGTTTAAGTAAACCTAGTGTCACGACACTCCGTAGGCTTTTCTCGGCTTGCTTAGGGGACAATAAAAATATTAAATAATATGTATTATATAAAAGATATATAGTATATAAAAGAGAATAGTGTCTTAACACTAGATTCTCAGGTTTCCTCTGCCTACCCAGTTATGTGCGGGATACAGCGTGAAGATAAAAAAAAATACTTCGTATAAAATTCGAGATACTCTAAATATGTTTTAATTTGAACATGTTCCATAATTTTTGTGATTATTAATTTTTAAACTTGTTCATACAAGTAAAAAAATTAACATAAATTACGTAACTTATAGAATGTTCTCTTAAATTAAATTTATAAATATATTATAATAAGATATATCGATAGAGGATCTAGAATTTCGGAATCCACATTCTACCAAAGTAGTAACGCCTTTTGTTCTATCAAACTAAAACAATGAAATATTTTAAGCATAAATTATATTGTATTGGTCATATATCTAATATATTTCCCAAGATAATTATAATCATTGTTAAAAAGTTATTATTTAGAATACCTTATGAAGAAGAACGCATGCGAACGAAGCAACTCTCAGGCTGATGTGAGAAGTTTCTGCAGTAGGATCCCCATCTATGTGTGGAACTGTAAGAGAAAATAGAATTAAAGGCAAGAATTAATCATTATCTAAGATTTAAACAATTAAATAAGCGGCCATGACGCCTGTCGTGGCGCAGAGGCACAAGCGTGCGACTGTAAACGCGACAGGATGTGGGTTCGTTTCCCACTCCGGAAAATGGAATTTTTCATTTCTTGGGTTTGGTAACAAGGCAAAGCGCGGCGTTGAGTTCCGCCACTCAGCACACATACCCCAATCCGGCGGAAAGTGGGGAACGCTTGAAAGAGAACAAAACGTTTTAACGGTAGGTTCCAGTTTCCCTCTGCCTACCCTACTATATGCGCTGTATCTGCGTGAAGCTAAACAAAAAAGAAAAAAAAGTGCAAAAGTTTTGCTTCTGTTTCATATAAAGTACTTTTTTTATTTCGTTTCATTCTCGGCTGGCTAGGAACATTGATGCTGGAGGTCATGCTGGTGCTCATTGAGCTGACTGAGGAGGAGAAACTTTCCGTCATCTGATTGCCTTGTGACGTCATCGGAAGAAACTTGTCACTTTCCGCGTCACTATCATCTGTAAATAAAAAGAAAAATATTTTCTTTAGTTTTAAAATTTCAGGTATTGTGGTATATTTGTATATTAATGGAAAATATTAGAGGTGTTTTTTTTTAGTTTATAAAATCAACTAGACTTTTATCTATATTAAGTAATATCGAACATCGTAAATTTTTCTTGCGTGGTCTGAAGAACACTTATGTATCATTATTCAAGTTCATATGATAATAAAAAACGTTATACAGTGTTACAAAATTTCATATAGCTTAACTATATATTATAGAAAATGATTTAACACAAGTTTACTTCCATAAACAATCAAAATAATGCAAGCTTTGAAAAACAAAACAATACAAATTTTTATCAACAATACAAGATTTTGGATACATTTTAAAGCATTGTAACCATTAAATCATGTAAAGCTACATATGATTACATACTATTTTATTTTCAGTATATTTGGACATATAACAAAGTACTTTTATAATGTATTAATAATAATTAATAAATTATGAGAGGCCATTGTGACTTATGAGCCAGCTGACTGACTGGCTGACTGTAAATGCGAGTCGTAGATTCAATTCTCACTCGAGGGATTAGTTACATTTAAATTATTTTCAGTTACATACTCTAGTAAAACAAAGCATTGAGTTTTCTAAGAAGAGAACAGAGTGTCTTAACACTAGATTCTTTTCTTCGACCCTAAAAATAAATTAAATAAATGATTTACCAAAGCTAGGTCCAGACCAGCCATACATGTTGGTAGGTTTGAAATGTTGCTTCTCTAAGTTGCCAAGTAACTGAGCTTCTATTAGCTGGAAGTCTGCCTGTTTCATTGGCTTGCACTGTATATTGACACCAGTAGGCCGAACTGGTATGTTGCTAGAATATAATGTTATAAAGAAATTATATAGGAGGTAACGGAACAGATTTGTTCAAAGAGAACGGAGTGTCTTAACACTAGGTTCTCGGGGAGGAACAGAGGGAACTCTGCCTACCCTGCTATATGCGGGATACTGCGTGAAGTTACGTTTTTATGAAACAATTATGTGTGATAAATATTTATTTAGGTTAACCTAAAGCCAAGTTTGGCAAAGTGCCACATTTAGCTCCATAATCTAGTGTGCAAAGTCTTCAAATATATTTTTTATAACATATTCTATAATGAGATCTTTTAAAATAGTTTAATTTCATATATACGAGTATATTCTATGCCTCCCAAATAAATGTTGAGGAATGCGAGAAAAAATAATAAATATAACAAAGCACTTTAACAATCTATCAATATAAATAATAACTCTCTCTTATTGCTCACTGAGAGACTGACAGACAATGCTTAAGCTTAACAGACAAAACAAGTCCAAAACAGAAATTTAGTTGTAGAATCTTTGAAAAAAGAATTTCCGAATATTCCACAGAATTGAGAAAAAAAGGGATTTTTGTTAATTACAGTTAAAACCACAACAAAAATGGTAATAGTATGACATGATAACACATGAGTCCACGCAAACTAAGTTATGGTTAAAGATTTGTGTGTTATATAACACATTATTTGTGCAAGTAGGTAAAGCTAATAACATACCTAGTATCCTCTAAATCTGGTTGGTTTAATGCGTCAACAAGCTCCAGCAGAGTATGTAACTGTCTTGGGGTTATGAATACAAGGAAAGAGCCTAATAATATCTTAACTTCTACTTTAGGGCCTTCAACTTCCTCGGAATGTTTTAATTTCAAGGCTAATTCTTGTTGTCCCGTTAGCTTTGCAAATAAAATAGGATCAGGGTGACTAGTTTTATCTTCAGGTGTGCCTTCTCTCGTAGATTCATTAAGTCTGTCTTCAATTATCTCTTTCACTGGATCTGATTCTATTGTTGATATAACACTTCTCGTTTCATAGAACACATCGGACATAGTACTTTGATAGTTAGAATCTGGTGTTTCTGCAGAATTGCACTCAGATTTATCTGCTTGTGTGGAAGCTGAAGTAGACTTCTCCATAATCAAACTAGGCGCCATAGTGCGGAGTTTCGATGGGAACTCATCAATATAAAATGTCACACCATGAAATTTTATTTTTTTATTAGTGTATGTTGCAACAATGTATGTTTTTGATTTGTCTGGGTCTGTGGACTCTGGTAATGGCTCCGATCCAGCTTCATCAAAGTAATCAATGCTGAAATAAAAAAATACACATATTTACTTTGTTTTTAATTATTTGATTTTTTATATTAATGTTATTGTGATATCTTCACTAAATACATTTTAAAAATATTTCCAACCTATGGTATTGTTAAATCTAAGATCATTCAGTTCTATGGTGGTGGTATGCATATGTGTAAATATTAAAAAAAAACCTTTCTTCAAAATATTGTAATAATTATCCAATAAAAGACATCACATACAACGTAATTTATAAATTTAAATTTTATAACAAAAAATTTACTTACTGTTTAATGTGAATTTCCAAAGCAATACCACGGTCTCCATTCTTAGGAACATGTTCTATTCTTATTTTTGTATTCACAAATTTCACTTTAACTCTGCTTAGAACTGTAAAAAATGAATTAGTATATTAATTACAATATTGCTAGTTTATTTGACTAAAGTATAGAAATGAATGCCCATCTAATTTACATACAATGTTAGATATGTATATATTTGTGTCAATCATAGTCAAAATAGCATAACCAATTTAAAACATAATAAATGTTAACAAATACATATTAAATATTGACAAAGGAAATTACTTGAATCTATGGCATGTGCAAACATCTCAATACCCTCAACAGGGTTTGACTCTTGAGGACCAGATTCTTCTTGTAAGCATTCTGCTGCTAGTTGCATTGATGATGACATAGATGACCACATAGACTCCAGCATAGATGATACTACAAAACCAACAATAAATTATCATAAACTATATTATAATATACAACTATATATTTACAAAAAAGAAATGTTTATGGCAATTTGTTTATTATTATTAAATTTTTTTCATCTTAGCAATCATAATACAAATAAAATGTTTCCATGATTCTGGCTGAATATTGGTGAATATATTTTAACCTTGTCAGTATCAATAGTTTTTAAATCAAGGGCAAAGGTCTAATGCAGACCTTGGTGTGAAGAAACTAAAGTATAAACACAATTATTATAGCAAAATTTAGCACAACATATATGTTTTGCATATAAAATTCCAAAATATTGTATATAAATTTAAATGATGCTTCTTGTAATACCTGGCTCTGCTCGGACTTTTGGCTGCACTGTAAGTGATAGGCCATTGATTTCCACAATAGAATCATCTTTAAGTATTGTAGACCAAGGTACAGTTACAGTGATTTCTTTCATATGACCATCCACTATTTCAAGTGGCCAGTTTTGAGAATCTCCCAGTTGATTAATAGCCTTAAATAAAAGAGAATTTAAAAAAAAACTCTTAAGCATATGGGTACTTATTATTAATGAAAAAGAATCTAGCTATTGCTCATGTTTATATTTATATCTAATAAGAATGAATTGAAAGTTAGAAAAAGAATTGTGGTATACAAAAAATATAATTCAATGCTCATAACTTTAAATATGCTATGATGACACACAGCACTTGCTAATCACAAGCCTAAAATTGAGACTAATTTTAAAGATCATTAAATTATTATTTTCTAAATAAACAGATGGTTATAAAGCATAATAGCATTCAATTTAATTTAGTAAAAATATTTTCACAAGTTCTTCTAAATAATAAATGTTTAAATATTTAAATTACACGAGAATCAGGAAATTATTCATTAGATTCCTTTGTTAAGACAACACATACACGTGCTATTTTGCATAAAATTTAAGCGCACTTTTTTTTGGCAAGGACATTATTGATACAAATAAAGTACCACGCCTGCCACACTGATTTAGCTTGATAAGACTTAGCCTAATTTATTAAATGTAAAAATTGATTACCTCGCAGTCAAGGCTGACGTCTGAAACGGTACCAGTTCCATTGTAAAGATCGACACTCAGTTGAGCTAAAGTAAGTTTTTCTTCAAGAAAATTACCCAAGTATCTTTGAAGTAAATATCTGCAGGCTCTCTTTTTGATACTTTCAGACCATGGCAGATACCACAACATTTTTAAGATTTTAAGATCATTACACTATAAATTTTTGCTTTTGTGCGTAATGACTATTGTGATTTGCGTGTGATTGACTTGGGCACGTAAATAAACATAACGTTCCGTTTTACAGTAACTTCTAGGTTGACATATATGTCAGAACACAGAAATGTCACTTCTTTCTTTTTTATCTGTATTTAATTTTTTAATGCAAAGATAATTAAATTTCCAAGCTTAGAAATCATTTTTTTCGCATCACATATGAAATTAAAATTACCTTATGCTTAATTAATATTTATGTAAATAAAAATTTATTTTAATAGTCCTTATTTTGTCTTAGATTTGTATAAAAAGGTAGTTTAGATTCTATTTCTTCCTCGTCTATAAAATTTGTAGTTAAATTATTATTGCAAGTATATATGACTAAACTGTAGAAAATAGCCGCCATGTTAGTAGCCAAAAATATTGTAGCCGAGAACTCGGGAAATCCAACTCCCGAATTTGAATAACCTAGGCAATCTGTATTGTTTATGACTAATTTTATTTCCACGCTCGATACTAGAATTTCACCTACAATATAAAGTTACAAAGTAGCTAAATTATAAATATTTCTTAAATTAATTCATATTTAAGTTTATAATTTTATTTGTGTGACCATTGTGACATAGTGGAGCAACGTCTGACGTGACGGTTATGAGTTTGATGCACACTCGGGGAAAGGGTTATTTTAAAATTATTCACATCTTCATTTATCGTTGTCTTAAGACAGAGTAGCGTTTGCGCGTTGAGTTCGTAATTCAACACGCAATCTCTCGAATTCATTATTTAATTAGTGTTACTACTACTTACTTACTACTTACAATGATTAATAAAAGTTTTCATAAAATATTAAAACAGAATATATAAAAGTTATCTAATATTTTTCGTAACTCACTGTTTTCACTTTTATAATAGATATCTAGAATTCTGTTCATTCTTGCAATAGGCCATGCTTTACGTTCTGAGAAAAGGATGTGATCTACAAAAACATGAGTAATACGAAAATTTATTTAAATTTCGTTAAAAAATTACTGTAGGTATTTCAAAAATAAATTGTTAGATACCTTGACAAGTTCCCAGTTTAAAAGATAATTTGTAGTAAGGTACACCTATGGCTTCAATTATACGTAAAAACTTTACCTCACCTGAGGTTATACAGAAGATGAAACATGATAGAGAAATATATTTATAAAATATTTTAAAATTCATAATACTCAAATATTGATAATTTTCTACTAAGGTTGCGTACAGCACGAATATATAGAACTTAATGAGATGTTTGTAAGACACCGTATCGTATATTGTGTAAACATAGGAGCACTTCCAGGAACTAATAGAATGGGATCGCTTTTCTATTGTTGAAGAAATCATAGGATATATGTAATGTAAGTAACATCATTATATATATTGATGGGACCAAATCTTAAATAATAAAATTTACAGAAGTATGTTTAATTGTGTAACATTTATTAATACTATTTTTATTTACATTTTTCTTAAAACAAATTTAATTTAATATATATTGAATAATATTTTTATTTGGATTTCGTTGTTTTTTCAAAGACATGGAAATAAATATTTTTCTTCCTTATGTGATAATTTTACAAAGTTTTTTATACAGAAAATTTCAAAGTATTTAGGGAAAAACAAATATGGTTAGGTATGTGAAAACAAGATATATTTTAATAAGCATCCATACAAAAAAAAAGTTATTTATTGTACATAGAGATAACGAATCGTGCTCCTTCGGCGAGGCATGCCCATGATTCGGTGACAATTTGTTTAATATAGGTAGGAGGAACTAAGAAATCGTATTCGTATCCAGGAAGTTCCATTGTATAAGTTAGAGGTATCCCTACACCACGGGTCCAGTCTCGAGAAGTGCCACTAGAAAAGTAAAGTACATTGGCTGCATTTCCAACTATGTACGGCGTTGCCTTGTCGAGCTTCAGTTTGTCAATTGCTGTTGCCATTCGAATACCAGCCACATGAAGTGTCAAGCCGTTTGATGGGAGTGTTCCTGTAGATTTCATTACATTTTATATACTTTAATTATACATATAATACACTCAGTTTTTTTAGCTTCACGTTGTACCCCGCACATAGCTGGGTAGGCGGAGGGAAACAGAGAACCTAGCTTTAACACACTCTGTTCTTTTTTAACATTTCCGTTCCCCACTTTCCGCCAAAATTGAGAAATTGCGCGATGACTGGCAGAACTCAACATTGCGCTTTGCCTTGTGCCAGAGCGAAGAAATGAAAATACTAAATATTATTAAATTTTAATAAAATCTTCAAATAATATTATTTCTTGGAGTGGGATTCGAACCCACAACCTGTCGTGCTTACAGTCGCAGGCTTGTCTCTGCGCCACGACAGGCCTCATAATTTATTTACTTTAAAATATATTAGTTTAAAGTATATGAGGACTTATCTTACTGATTTAATAGTTTTATAGAAATGTTTTTCAAAAATAATGAAAAAAAATGAATAAATAAACATGAAACGAACCGTTAGTTCCCCACGCATATAATAACATATTGCCGTAGCTGTGTAAAGAAATGTATAGGGCAGTACGCTTCAAATTTGAATATACAGCATCTCGTATTACGCGGATCTCTGGTTCAGAGAAAGCAGAGGGTCCTTCGTACATAATTGAGCAAGGATCTGCTGAGGCTTCCCGAGTACCTTTATTTAAGCATATCAATATGAATAATATAAAATAGTATAAAGCTAGAAATCTTAGATTATATACAGTTATATAATTTTAAGAATGAATACGAAATTTATAATATATATTACATTTAAAACAAAAAAATGATTTACCCCAGAAGAAGTCGAAATTACGATTTCCATCAACTCCAGGACATTCTTCGGCACCTTTATGTGATTTAGACCGAGTCTTTCGCCACAGCCGGTCCTACAGATTTAATGTTTTTGGAAATAATAATAAACTAGTTAACGTTCTTAAATAATTAAAAAATTCTCATAACGAGGTTTTTTTAATATTAATTTAAAAAAAAAATTATTGTCGTTAAGGTTTATATGCGATTTATTTTATACTCGGAAATGTTTTTCAGACCAAACAAAAATTATAATGAAATAAAAATATTAAAAGGTAAATTTTAAAAGACGAGAAAAGACCTAGTAAGTTAACCAGAACGATATACAATTTTTGATGACATTGAAATTGTAAATTAAAAAATATATATTTTTTATAAATTTCATAATAATGCCAATTATAGCAATATCAAGTAAAATACCTTCCTATTTCATTGTTTACATTGATTACAATCAGTTTTCAAATCTTAAGTCACGTACATAATGAGCAATTTTCAATCTTTGAAGGCGATCTTACCTCATTTATGGTATATTCATAGCCATCGGGGTTAGCCAGAGGGATTATGATCCAGTCAATTAAATTCAGTAGTTCTGTGTTTGTACCGCTTACTAGCTGGTCTATTACATATAAAGCAACTGGAGTAGTGACCCACTCGTTACCATGCACGGCAGCATCAATAACAATGACAGGCTTGGAAAGATTTTCAAAGCGACTCGTGGAGATCCTCACGTACTTAATTTGACGACCCTCGTAGCTTAATCCGGCGTTAACAACTGTGACGAGGTCAGGATATTTTTCTCCTACTTCGTCAATGTATTTGAAAATCTAATAAATACAAATAATCATAAAATCAGCAATGTACCTCCAAAGGCCAAATGGCTATGCATTTGGCCAACGTGTGTATCGGAGCGAGAGTTTATCTATGCATATATTAAAACATATTTATATCGATTTTAAATTTCGAACCTATTTACGAAAATTATTCGGACGAAGGAGTAATACAGAAAAGTAAAATATTTTTAATTAATGTTTTAGACATATATTAATTAATAAAATAAAAATACTCATACATACATATTTTTTAAAAAACAATGTTGTATTTCAAAAATATTTATCTTATGTATTTTGAAATTCGTCCCATCTTAATAAATGGTGATTTCCAGTAGATGTGTATATTCCTGCCACTTAAAATTGGGGAGAAAGTGTTGATATACAATTATAGGTACATGAAATGCAATACCTGTTCAGAGTTGTAATATGCATCCCAAGTGATAGTGGCGTTACTGTTAACAGCTGTCCTAGACTCCATGTTCCATCTATCTTCAGTTCGGAGTATTCTGTCACATATTATGTTTTAGTTATCCATCTAACCATCATCTAAGTTGCATTGTTTTATTAATTTGTAAAAAAATTTAAAGATCATTTCGAATGTTTGAAGTTATAGATTTTTTATATAGATCAACTTAACATCATTATCTATCTAAATTAAAAGAATAAAAAGATATTCGTTCGTCTCGTTGAATATTCATAGCAAAATTACCATTCAACAAATGTTAAAGAACATATAAACTAATTGTACGTAGTCTGAATGTTATTTTAATTAGTCATATATTTTTTGACATTCCAATTATTGAGGACTAACAAATAATTTTAAAGATTTTTAATGGCATTTTTAATAATGAATACAAGGCTAACTAACGTTAACATAATTAGGCGAACAACATATCTTGAAATTTAGATAAATAAGAAAATATAAACAGTGTTCATAATAATAAACAAAAACTTAAATTCACTTACTTCGCTAAATTATCAGATACCAGCTTATATCCCATATTTCTTATACTGAAATATTCTATCCAGTAATCTTTTGTTTTAGGTGGTATTGTTATTAACACTTCAAGTTTTCCTGAATCGGATGTTGCAGCAGGTTTCGCTGATAAGAAATTTAGGGTTGCTTCCAAGGAAGCTATTTGTTCTGATGATCCCCAAACCCGGTATAGTAAATGCCTTAATGAAAAAAAAAGGTTTTAAAATGGATATATGAAAAATTTCAGTAAAATTTCGTTGTAAAGTGGAATATTAGTTTAATTCAATAACTCACACTGCTTACATCTATTAGCCAAATTAAATCTGATCATATGTTTTGTGTAATTAAGTGCATATATGTATGTAACAAAAGTAGGGGACATAATAAAGAAAGTAAAAGAGCTAAAATGGCGATGGATAGGACACATGATAAGGGACAGCAAAATGAAATTGGCCAAATCAATAACGGACGGTACAAGAAAAAGCGACAGGCAAGCAAAAAGATGGATGGATGACATTAAAGTAATTGGAGAACCAATCTGGTCAAGAAAAGCCAACAATAGGGGGATTTGGAAGCAGCTGGAAGAGGCCAACGTGTCAAATGACACGCTAACTGAGCAGAAACGCTATTGATCATATGTATGTTAACATTACCTGAATTTAATTAGGCTTAGTATCAACAATAAAGGCTATTTTTTCTTTTTTTTTGTTTTTTCGACTGTGTAGTATGCTGTTGGCCCTATTGGCCTCGACAGCGTCACCGGGTTTTGTGGGGGGCCGAGCTTGAAGAGCTCTGACCCTGGCTTGGCCTCCCGGGAGGAGGACCATCAACTTAGAACTGCAGTGTCACAGGGGCGCCTCCTGCGAGGCCGAACCTCGGCTTGCGAACACTGCTTGTAGTGGGGAATAAAGGCTAATAATAAAAAAGAGTCATTTTATACAAATTGTTTAATTAATTAATTGTTTTACATATGTTTTTTTTATAATATATTTTTATAAATTCTTACCCTTCATATTTTTCGTGGCGGGCTTCTACCACTACCATCAAGAGGACGGGCACGTGACCAAACGTGACATTCTCAATGTGAACTGACGATTCATTAGAGTAGATTCATTTTCATTGTCATCGTAAGTGATTCAGCAAGAATGTCCTTAATCGTAATATAGATTACAATATGTAAAAGCTTTAAATTTCTTAACTATCTTTAACGGTGACTTTGAATATAATATAGAGAAAATAAGCAAATATTAGAAAAAATAACAAAAATAAATTCACACTGTGAATTAAAAAGTAAATTATAATAAGTATGTCAATAGTATAGATGTAGTAATCTAAAATCTCTTTTTTTTCACAGATTTCATCTATTTAGGAGGTTTAGAGTGTCATATTTGAATTTTTATATTTTTGTAAGCGATAATAACATCACTGTACATGTTGAAATTAATATAAAAACAAATTAAATGTAGCAAGAATCGACCCTGAACCATCTCGAAACACTATAGTTGATTGAGCTACTAGTATGTGCCTATACGATTTTCTTTGGTCAAATATTATTATTGAAAGTTTAAGTTAGGTAGGTTGTATGTTAGAAGCTCGAAAAGATAGTGAGCTGTAGAATTTTTTATCCAAAATTTCCATAAATGAGTAGGTTTAGAAATTGGTGTTTATGGCAAATTTTGTTATTAGTTATATTGAATTATGGCAAAACTTAAATTTTGTAAAAAACATTTAAAACCTATCTATCTATGACAACATTTTCTAAGTTTAATTTTGGACATAGCCCCCTTCCATTCTCCTTCATAGTCGACGGTCTTGGCCAAATAACGTCCGAATTTATGTGGACTGTTTTTATGCTGGACAAAATTATGTCTCCATTGAATATTTCGTCTTCCTCGCGGTCTAGTATGCGTTCGTGGTCTCTACTCGAGCAATCTCTGCATCTACGTTCTTCATCATTGCAGTTTTTGCGAAAAAAATATTGAGAATCTTTTTGGTACTTATAGATTATATTAGTCATGTAAAAAAAATACAAATAAACACTCTATATTATATGATTATCGATTGTAGATTATCGGCGATGGATTATACAGATGATAATTTATGACCTGCATATGAAAATAGATTATAGGTTAAGAATTATTTTATTTTAAAGATTTCATCATTATTTTGTATTAAATGAAAAGTGACTATACACTATACATATAGTAATAGCGCTTAGAGATAAATAGTAATTGTGAATATTCTTTGTAGTTCATTGTTATTTGTTACGTTGTTTGGTAAAAATGAGAACGGAGGTAATTAACGTTAATATTATTGGTAAAAATAATAGCTTCACGCTGTGGTAGTCAAAGAAAATCTAGATATAAAGACGTTGAAGATATTGTGGCGCAGTGGGACAATGTCTATAAACGCGGTTGGTGGTGAACTCGTTTCATATCTCCATTTCGATAGTACAAAGCGCGGCGTTTAGTTCCGCCTTGTAACACGCAATGCCTCGAATTCGAGTGGAAAGTGGCGAAAGGAAACGCGCCCACAGATTAAGAAATGCGAAGGTTGTAGTATAGTAGCGAGCACATGCAGCTATCGTAATAACTATATTGAACTAATGCTATCCACGTCAAAAACGTTCTACTTTTAAATAAATTTATTAAGTAATGTATATCTAAAATATACTTAATAATATAGAGAGATTACTAATTACAAACTGGACTTTCTTAGGAATATGTTTCCTGGATACACTAAGCTAAGAATACAATGAGCCTAGTTTTTAATAAAGAAAAATAAAAAAAGTAATATTTTTTTTCAAGGAGAAGAAGTAGAAGAACTGCAATAAGCATTAATAGCAAATACAAAAGTTATCAACAAATTGTCCTTTTATGATAATTTTGAATAGAATCAAAATATTTATATTTTAAGTACGCTTAAAATATATTTTGATTCTATTCAACCTTAGTATGTATGTTTCCGTGTAACGGAAACTTTAAAAGTGATTTTGACCGACTTTGAAACATCGGATCAATTTAAATTTTTGCATACTTATCAAGGATCGATGACAATGCTAAAATATGAAAAAAAATACTAATGAACACGCTATTGTACAAAATCCAACTAAGCATAAGAAATAAATAAATGAGTAAAAAGGTTTACCTTTTTACTCAATTATTTTATTTCATACACTTTTGTGAAAAATTTAAGTAAAAGTTCTTCTTTTTTAAAGCGTGGGGTATTTTTTGAGTAATCTATTGACACCATGGAATAAAATAATATGTTTAGCGTTAATTTTTTACTGCAGAGTACGTGTGTATTTAAGCTCGAAATGTTTAAATATTAAGTTGGGTATTCCTAGTCTAATTAGACAGTTAAACTCTAGCTATTTGCATAAATGTACTTGATAATTTAAAATTATCTAGTATAGGTTCGTTGTATTTAAATATCGATCGAATCGAGCCTTAAGGCTCGTTTTCTCTATCCAAAATAGTTTGAACTTCTCAATCAATCGAAATAAATCAATCGAAAATTCCATATTCTCCTTAAAAAAAATGACGTGTTATATGTGCAAATAACTTGTATTGGAATCATAAACTTTTTACATAGATTTGTACAGGGTGCGGCGCGGAAACTTCCTGATTTGATAGCTCAATAGAAAAAGAACTAATAAAGATATCATTATATTATAAATTTTATTATAAAAAACATTACATGAATTTTTGTATCACTTAGTTTTAAAGATGACATCGGACAAATGACAGCCCTCATTGTCAATACATTGAGTTAGTCGATTTTTGAAGTTCCGTTCAACTCGCTGAAGCATATTGACGGATATGTTGGCGATGGCTTGACGTATGTTGTTCTTTAAATGAGGTAGGGTTCTTGGAAGGTCATTGTTAACAATTAATTTAAGATAACCCCATAAAAAAAAGTCACACGGAGCCAAATCGGGGGATCGGGCCGACCAAAGAAGGTCACCTCTCAAGGAGATGAGACGCTCTGCAAAATGTTGTCTCAAAAAATTCATTGAACATCGCGCTGTGTGGGCCGTGGCTCCATCCTGTTAGAATCAGGCATCCCTGATATTCATTTCAGCCAGTGTAGGCAAAAAAAAGGTGTCAATCATTTGTTTGGAGAACGCAGAAATGACAGTCTAACTCTCTCTGCGTTTTCGGGTGTAGTGACAGTCCGCCGACCTCCAGACCCACTTTTATTCATACTTCCACTTGCCCTTAATGTGTTCACCCACGTAACAATCGATTTCCAATCAGGAACCGGACCTGAAGGACGAATACGGAACCGAGTACGGAATGCTCGTTGAGTAGCGATAATGCAACAGCCATTAGAAAAATACACCTCGAGGGCAAACGCACGGTGTTTACTTGTCCAATGCATAGTAGACACTGACTAGGCGGGAAATAAAACTTCATGACCCTGCCTTTCATATGAAGTACTCCCCGCCTTTTTCCTACCACATCTGGCTGCTTGGCGCCAAATACAAATCAGGAAGTTTCCGTGCCGCACCCTGTATATGTATTTTAAATTACTGACTCAAAAAATTAATGGAAAAAACTTTAAAGATTTTAAATCATTAATAATTTTTTTCCGTCAATTTAATTTAATTAATTTTAGAAATTTACATTTCTTAATTATACATGATATATTTTTTATATGAACTTATTTTACGTACTTATCTTTAAACAAAAGTAAAACAAAGATTTACTTTAACAATTTATTAAGTAATTCGAATGAAATTCAACTATATTGGGATAGAACGTATCGCGCTCCTTCAGCGATGCCTGCCCAAGATTCAGTTATAATTTGTCTAATGTACGAGGGTGGGACAATAAACTCATATTCATATCCAGGCAATTCCATTGTATAGGTTAGCGGAATGCCCACACTGCGAGTCCAATCTCTGGAAGTACCGCTAGTAAAATAAAGAACATTGGCAGCGTTACCGACAATATAAGGCGTTGCCTTATCCAGCTTTAATGCATCGATGGCAGTCGCCATTCGTATACCAGCAAGATGAAGAACTAAACCATTTGCTGGTAGTGTACCTGTGAAAATTAGAAATAACTATCATTAAAGTAAATATTTTCTTCAGTAATTGTTCAGGTATATAAGGAAAATATTATTTACATTAGAAAGTTCTCTTAAATTGTATAAACTATACGTTGTTAAACCATTTAAACTTTTTTTGTATAATTTAACAGCACGTAGGTACATATAGCAATAATAAAATACTAACCATTATTCCCCCAGGCGTACAATAACATGTTACCATAACTGTGTAAGGAAATATACAGTCTAGTACGATCCAAGTTTGAGAACACGGCATCCCTGATTATGCGGATTTCAGGTTCAGAGAAAGCTGATGGTCCTTCATAGATGATTGAGCAGGGATTTGCAGACGCCTCTCTTGTACCTGGATTTTTTCAATAACAATACTAAGAAAATCAATAATTTAAATTCAGGAAGTAATAACAGTATCAAATTTAACATCGATGTATGGTTCTAAAATATTTTGTTAAGTTACAACCAATGGCGTTTTAGATATAAACATATACTTCCATACTTTACTTCAATATTCTTTTACTTACCCCAGTAGAAGTCGAAATTACGGTTACCATCCACACCAGGACACTCTTCGGCACCTTCGTGGGACTTGGAACGTGTTTTGCGCCATAGACGATCCTTAAATAAAGATTTTCTAGATAACATCTATGTAAAAAATGAAGTAAATAATAGTAAGCATTTTCTTATTTTAGTTTATTACCTCGTTTATGGAATATTCGTAACCATCTGGGTTAGCCATAGGAATTATGATCCAGTCAATTAAATCTAGAAGTTCATTGTCGGCTCCGCTCACTAGCTGGTCTATTATGTACAATGCAACTGGGGTCGTTACCCACTCTCTGGCGTGTACAGCAGCATCGATGACAATAACGGGCTTACGAAGATTTTCGAAACGGCTTGTTGAAATCCTCACATATTTAATTTGACGACCTTCAAAGCTCAAACCAGCGTTAATAACTGTCACTATGTCAGGATATTGCGCACCAATTTCGTCAATATAATTGAAAATCTGAAATTTTTAAAGTTTATTTTACCTTTTTTTTTAAGTTATACTTTAGTATATAAGTAGAAAAAAGCATGTGAGAGAAAATAAAAAAAAAGGTTATTAATTAAATAACAATAAAATCTGGTGAATTAAAAAAGACTATTAAATGTTGTTTTGAAAATACAATTTACTTCTTCACTATTATAGTATGCATCCCATGACATAGAACTGTTGCTAATATCAGCTTGTCTTGATCTTTGATTCATCGCATCTTCAGCTCTGAGTATACTGAAAAGGAAATATTATGTTTGAATTTTGTGTTGTTTCATAGAATATATGATTAGACTCTATTTTACACTTTCAGCAAGAAAGCTTTTGATTAAACTGTCATTGTAAAAGAAAAAAATATTTAGAACTTACCTAGCAAGATTATCTGAGATTTTCTTGTAGCCTATGTAGTTATTGTTAAAATGTGCTAGCCATTGATTTTTTTCATCAAGAGACAATCTTATCAAAGCTTCTAGTTTACTAGAGGCGGATAAAGCAGCGGGTGTTGCTGATAAGATATCCAAACTGGCTTCCAAGGAAGCAATTTGTTCTGAAGATCCCGATATACGGTAGAGTAGGTGGCTTAAAGAATTATTTTTGAACATGAATACTTATCAAATATTAAATAGTTAAGTATCATAAATAATTATAATCTATCTCAGAAATAGACATGATAATGAAAAATTTTA
The DNA here is from genome assembly GCA_033558755.1 of Philaethria dido. Lineage (NCBI taxonomy): Eukaryota > Metazoa > Arthropoda > Insecta > Lepidoptera > Nymphalidae > Philaethria > Philaethria dido. The sequence goes on from JAKGSA010000504.1 coordinate 55,117, forward strand.
TCAGCATAGCGGTAGAAAAATTACTTATTAAAACAAGATTTCATGATGTTTGTATCCATTAAAACAGAGATTATTTTCATGATACCTAATTTAAATTTTAGATCAGATATTCCTTATTTAGAAATTTAGTAAGTGATGAAAGAAAAATGTAAAATTTCTAAGATTAATATTAAAGTATCATAGCAGAGAATGTGTTTGTAATGTTTAGACATCTTCTCATTGGCATGGTATATAGAACTTTATAAGTTAATATTTAATACATTTTCAAATATACCATAGAAAAATGCAACAACTAATATTGAGCCTTGTTAATAGACAGATCTCTCGGGATGCTTAAATCTGAGCAATAAATAACAACACTATGAACTGAATAATACACGTTCTTAATTGAATTTTATTTTCTTAGGAAAGGTTTCCTGTAAAATATAAGTAAAGAATCTTACCCTTCATATTTTTCGTGGCGGGCATGAACGGCCGCCACAAAGAGAACTAGGCAAGCGATCAAGCGAGCCATACTATTCAAAACTAAACTTCCAAATGCCGGATTCATTAACAATGGTGGATACTTTCTATCCTCGGTAATCAATAAGATTATCGGCTTATTCGTAATCATAATTCAGTATAGATTAGTACAGACATTTTAAATTTTATATTACCTTCTTATACTTACTAAAAATAATATAAACATAAAGATATCGTAGTTGCGCAATCAGTTCATCAATGTCTATAATTGTTGTAGGTTTGCTATGGTTTTAAATTCCTCACATAATTGGTTTTGAAATTGAAGACAGAATGCTGAAAATTGCTGTTAATGCTCGCTCAGGAGACTTATCGTTTCTGTAAATGTATTATAAAATTTTATTTGATAAGATCAATTGTTGAATTTCTTGCCGGCTCTTCTCAGCAGAACTGCCCTCCGAGCCGGTGGTAGCTTCCGTTAGGATTGACACTCCTAACATCTTTTGTAAATTGACGATTCAAAAGTGCTTGTAATATCCTATTTGAATAAAGAATATTTTGATTTTGAAGGTTGAAGTTTTCTGACCAGCATAATCTTGTAAGATATGCATCTTTTCATACATAAGTCTGATGTATATATTGTATTAAGCTTGTCTGTTTCAAGAGGAATAGTAAAAACTAAACAGCAAATCTATGATTCATATTGAGCTGTCTTAGGTTTTAGAAACAAACTTCAAGGATAAGTGATGTAATTAGATATGATAGTAACAGCGTACAAACTTTGCGTTTAGGGTCAAATAATTTTGATAGTGAAGGATAATATTATATATTCAAGACAAATTCGCTTTTATACATTTGTAAGTAATTCTTTTAAATATAAAAACATCGCAATACACTTAACAATATTCATTTAAAAATCTGTTTGAGTTATGAGGTAAATAATACTTAAAATTCATCTATTCCTTAACTCTTTATACAAAAGATATAAATAATAAATCGGTTTTAACTGTAAGAAAGCTGCTCGTTCCTGGATCTGCAGTTCTAGTTGCCGAGTATATTCAATTATCCTTAGCAGCTAGAACTGCAGAATTATATATTTCAGTCATTGTGTTTTGTTATTTAAATTACGATTTATTAATGTATATTTGAAAATAACAACAGGTAGGTACTTAGTAGAATTAATTTGTTTATTTTAATGATAAATTAAAAGCAATAACACACTTCATAATGATAAATTGGAAAGGTAGTAAACAGGAAAATGATTAACTATTTAGAAAACAAAAAAATGGCATCCAATCGTCTTTACCGTCATCCTGCACGTATCGAGTATTCGAAATATTGCATTTTTATTTATTATTTAACGTGAGGCAAAAGAAAAGACTAGAAGTTTTGTTGTAAACAAAGGTTTAAGAACACTGTTATCATGGATTATTTAATATTTATACTCGTTATTTAATTTAACACTTATCAATATTGTACGAATTACCTTCTTAATGATTACTGGCGTAATGTAGAACAATATGGGTTTTAGTGTTCTAAAAATATAAAGTTATTTGAAGAAAAGAAATAGTTGACCCCTATCGTGGCGCAGAGGCACAAGCGTGCGACTGTAAACACGATAGGTTGTGGGTTCGATTCCCACTCCAGTAAATTTAAAAGCATAGTATTTTCATTTCCTGGGTTTGGTAACAATACAAAGCGCAGCATTGAGTTCCGCCACTCAGCACACAAAGCCTCAATTCGGCGGAAAGTGGGGAACGGACAACTATGATACACTAGGTATTCAGGTTCCCTCTGTCTACCCTGCTATATGCGGGATACAGCGTGAAGCTAAAAAAAAGTTATAGTTGTAGATTTACTAGCTACATAGAAGAGATTTATATAATATTATTGTTATATTTGTTTCTAAAGTAGGCAAACAACTCAGTCTCATTCTAGTTTATAGTTTTAATTGAATCGAATTAAATATACCTATAGATATAATTAGTTGAATATGTAACACTAATTTGAAATCGATAACTTGCAGTAGCAAAAAGCTTTATTGTACGTTCAAAATATAAAGTATATATTCATTTAGCCAATTTAAAAGCATTTATTATCTACATAGGTACTTTTGAGTAGAATGTTAATAAAAACTAAGCACATGCTATTATTTTTTTATTTAAAACAATATGAAACAACATTAGGTACGACTAGTGTATAAAATAAAAAATACACAAACACAACACACAAAATTCACATCACACAAAATTAATACAATTGATGATTTATACATAGATAATTTTATCAATTCATATTTGTTATATTTATTTTTATCTTGGTATTATTTTTTGTTAAATAACAATACATACAAAAAACCATTTTTTATGCAAGCTTAGGTGGTTTTTCTACTTGTATCATAAATATATCTATTAACGGATTGTAAATAGTAAAAGGTATAAAGCAAGTTACAGGAATGATGCCTTCTTCAGAGAACAATTATAATTCTTGAGTATAATGATATATAATATGAATGGTAATAAATGAACATCGATTAATCTTTGGTAAAACCAAAATAAAACGGTAAACACTATAGTTATGAACACCAAAATATAACGCTAACCATAAATTAGTCATAATCATCTCGTCACTGGTAACATTAATTAAAGTAATTTGTGAAAATGAACGAAACTGAAAACTTTTAGAGAGCATTATTATTAAAAGTACGATACATTATTATTATCTTAGCACATCTTTTTGGAAAAAACGATAGAAATATTTCCTAAAGTACATTTTGATTGATTTTTGAAATCCTTTATGCCACCAAGCATAAATTAGTGGATTTAAAATGCTATTAAGGAAAGCTAGTGCACCTAGAGGTCCTCCTAGCAACATACGTAAATGCATACACTTTGTGTTTGTTAGTTTCTCTTGACATAAGACATAGAAAATAACTGTTATAAAATATGGCATCCAAGTGAATATAAAACTACCTGTTGTCAACATTACTATGATAATAGCGCGCCATTTGTTGGGGCCTCTTTTCGCTGCTTTTCGTTTATTATTTTCTATATGATTTTGTTTGTCTCGTCTATTCTGTGTACTGCTTTGGTCTGGGACACTCGAGTTAACTGAATAAATACTGATATTAGATTCATAAGTATTTCGGCGGTTTGTGTCGGTTATAAATGTTACGGAATTACTCGACTTTTTTATATCATCGAGATTATCACTACTTTTAAATATATGACTAATTTTATGAGGATTATCTGTTTCAAATTCTTTTTTATAACTTCCATTAAAGGAAGCACTACGTTTTAACTCCATAGGTTTTGATGTAGGTACTTTGACAGACTGAGTATTTTTTGTAGGATAGCCATTTCCTCTGTACATTCTAAGCTCAGGTTTTGTGTTCGTCTTTGTGTGGATAATTTTGACTGAAGCTTTAATTTCTCTAACATTTTTTAAAGCTTTTATTAAAATAATGGTGTAGAGAACCGCAACAAGGGCAATCGGGATAATGCTTAGAAAAGAGTTAAGTAATATTAAAGTTCCAGGAAATAGTGAAACGTAGTAGCATCTTGAATTTCTTAATTCAGTATTCACCCACCCCGATGCAGGAAAAAACCCTAGTGTTATACCTGAAACAATATTAGAGTTTATACAATTATAATTTATGTTTTTTCAATTAGGTTTTATTTGGATCATTTAATATTCATTAAAATAAGGACTAGGCCTTGACCGGATGGTCATGGACAGGACATGGTCCTTGCTTTTATAACATCCTTATTACGTCATTTTTTATTTTAAGTATCAGTTTAGACTATATTATAACTATTTAAAGTCGTCTGCATATCAAACATCTAAAAGTCTGGCTTCTTTCCGGTATTAGATATGAATTTTAATAATACTTACTATTCACTTAACGACAGACTGATAATGGAATGATAACAAATAAGACTTCAAGTGGTTAAAGAGTCAGTCATATTGATTTATTATTTTTATTTAACATATATATTCATTAAATCATAAAATAATTAAGAGAGAGTTTTAAACAAAAATTATAATAATTAACTTACCTATAAGCCAAATGCAAAGGATACCGATGCGTACTTTTGTTGTACTGAACCATCTCTGATAGTAAAGTCCATGCAATATATAGATATATCGATCCACGGCTATGAGACCCACACTGAATATTGACACCATGGCTGGACATACTAGCATACCTAAAAGCACTTTCATATTTTAATATCTGGTCAAAATATTTTTTTACTTAAGTAACAATAAGAAGACTGGTATAAAAAAAAACCTGAGTGGTAGGAAATTTGAAATTAGTTTCAAGTATGTATGTCGCATTACTTTGGACTGCAGGTCGAGTTCAGTTTAAAAAAGGTGTACGAAAAAAGTATACGATATAATATACTCGTATAGTAGATTCCTGTCATTTTAGAGGTATTACATGTCGGACAATGAAACTTTTTTCTGGACTTCCTTGTCCTGTTTTGATCTTTTTTTTGTACCTGATAATAAGTACAACAAAAAGATAGATCCAATTACGTGCAGTTGTTGGGAATTTATGTGATATTTCAGTAATATTTTTTTATTTATAAAGAAGATATAAGAAAAATAAAGTTACCTTACCTATTTGAAATATGCACAGGGGGTTAGAGCTCATAGGATTATCCAGGGTGACTCCAAAAATAATAGATATTCCAACAATAGTGTCTGCAAGCGACACATTGCCGAGCAACAAATACGTGCTTTTGCATTGTTGAGCTGCAACAAACATTTTTACTTAAATATAATGAATTGGTTAATAACTAAAGTAATCATTAATTACGATAACTACAATATAAAATGTTTATACTTATTTTTTAAATAGCATTCTTAAGATATGTCAATTGTCAAGAAATTATTATATTTTGCAAGTATTTAAGTAACGAAATTTTGTAAGCATCTTACAGTAAAGGATGTTAATTACAATATTAAAATCATGGTGATATTTAAACGTATAGTTTTTATGACTAGAACTGTTATTACGCAAGAGGGGAGAGATCCAGCACTCTAAAGTATTTATTCATATGCATATAAATATTAAACCTAATAGATATTAGATTTTACTTATTTACTTAAGAACTATTAGCATGTTATGATTTTATTTACCGTTCCACCTCAATCATTTAACAGTTATTACTAACAAAATATAGAAAAAAAAATTGCGTATGGCGTTGAGAGTCGAGGTCAATAATTTTGCAGTGTTATTTAATAAAAACATTTTTTTTCCTTAAAAAATAGATGTCTCAATATAAATGTCTAAACATCAATTAGAATGTGACCTACAGATTTTAAGTTAAGTCAACACTATTAGCCTTAACACTGATTCAGCAAATATACCAAGTATATTAACACACAATTTTAAAATACGATATTTCTTAAATATTATTATTATTTAGACTATTAAGGCTCATGGACATTCATAGAACATAGTGTCAAAGTGGGAGAATTAAACGTTGCTAAATTAATTAAGTAGAGTATATTTTGTACGACACTAATGAACGTCATTAGTGCGTAATTTTAAATATTTAATAATAAAATGATATTTGACATAAATTTAATTTTTTTTTTATATATATGACTCACTGGCCTCTGGCGGAACCAGAGATTGAGTGAGAGTGATTGAGATATGCATCTTGTTATTCTAATCAGAGGTAAATACATTTTCTTAAGCAGAAACAAATAGTTTTTCTTTGTACTAAATTTTACAGACTAGTTCTATTATATATTTATACATTTGCATTTGTTCCACCTAATTTCTAACTGAAATAGATTTTTCTATATTTTATTTTATTAAAAAAAAAAAAAATTAAATTTAAAATATATATATTTTTCCGTAAAGGGATCGCCATTTAAAACTATTCGATGACAAAAAGAACTGTTCTCCAATTTGTAATTAAGTACCGTTCTGAATCTAGAACGGTCATACCTTCTCTCGTTTGGCTAATAAAAATAACGCTAGACCATTTTAACTAAAGCTGAAAGCATAATGTCGGTGTTTTATGAAGGTAATTTTCTTTATAATTTTCTACGACAATATCACGATAAATACAACGACCTTCGCCTTTACTAAGTAGCTACGATATCAATAATTCTTTGTAGCATACAAAACATATTTACTTTGTAAATTAAGTATGACATCTCTTCGAGGAAATTCTACATAAATAAAATGTAGAGGAAGACATCTGTTTAGACATTTATTAACATGCATTAGTAAGAGGTAGTCAATTATATTTAAATGGGGCATAACTATAAGATTGATAACAATTTTAGGATTATGGGATACAAGTAAATACCCTAAGTTGAAATTTAAAGATAGGGACGGGCTAAATGCTGAACAATATGTCGGCATTAATGACTTTTTTGTCTTTTCAACATTTAAATATTTATTTCCAATAGCAAGTTGGCGACAACGCTAATTATGTACTTAATGTTTATATCTCTTTATTCATGTCATTCTCATTATAATCAAAGAAGCGGACTTAACTGTATAATGTACCTAATATTTCAAAAGAAATTTACGATTCATTTAAGTTTCAGAAAATAAATACAAAAAATATTTTGTTTTTTCAATTATACTTAGATAAATTATATAACAATATATATATATATATATATATATATTGTTATAGCGTGAGTTAAGTAGCAATTAAGATAATTTCGTAAAACAAATATAGGAGACCTATTAAAATATATTAGGTGGAGGCTGGCGCCAAATATAACTATGAAAACATGAGACATGTGATGACAGGAATGCATTGTGTAAACTGATTTTGAATAATTTTCTTTAAGTATTAAAATTATTTTAACGAAATTAGCTTGTAATGACTATGTCGTATACATATTGTCTTTAATAGCTAGTGGTTACGATGTGGTCCCATTTAAATTTAGGTAGTAGGACAATAGTTTTTGAGTTATTCGTAATAATTTAATTTTTTAGTGCACTTTATTTGAAGTCGATTATATTTATTTGCTAAAATTTTAAACGTCATTTTATGATAATTCTATATTTCCCGTCTATGTCTAAGATATGTATATTTTATCGTTCTTTAATTTAATCTATATTATTATCGAATAAAAAATGAAACAAAATTAAAATTTAGTATAAATTAAAAAAAAAAAATTAAAAAGATTATTTAAAATAGTTTAATTGACATGGTATTGATTACTATTAGATAATTGCTATGTACATTAAGAAAAATATATTCATGGATCATATATAAGTATTAACGACAAAAATATAAATAGTACATATCTTTTTGGTGTAAAAATATATGATAATAACAAACCTTTTTTTAAAATGAGGCCACTTGAAATAACAACAGTGAGGTTGCTTAAAAATATTATAGTCCCAAATATATAGCCTATCTCGCTTTATAAAACACAAACTGTTGCGTCTCTTGCGCCTTGTACACTTCAAATAAATCTATAAAATCACTATGATTCGACAAGTTAGCAACACTTCCATTATTGTCCGATTGTAACCACTCCATTATACTAGAAACAAGTTTTGAACAGCTAATTTGTTTTTATGTTTGCTAATAACTGGATCTTTTTGTTGGCACATTTCCCAACGCCATCGTTTCTTGGTTCGAAATGAGATGAAGACAAACATTACGCACCATGAGGTTTATCCTCGTCCGGTTAAGATTTGTTTATTGCTGCAATAAATTGCATTTCATCTTAGATCCTTTAAGTATTTTTGTTTGTTTTTACCAAATATAATATTAAAAAAAAATCTTGTACACCTTACTCTTATTTAAGTGATTGTATTTATAAGTTTAAAGCTTCAGGACACTCTCTTCTCCGCTTCTTCTTTATTAGTTCAAATTCGAGATATTACGTCATGTATTAAGTGGCGGAACCTTCATTCTTCTTTCTTCATTTCATCGGAGTGAGGAAATAAAAAAGCAACCAATTCCTTAAATGTAACTCATAGCCACAACTTTGTTATTCAATATGTAGTAATGTCAGGCAAAGCGCGGCGTTGAATTCCACCACTCAGCACGCAGTATTATCATTCAAGCGAAGAGAATTACAGCCCAGAGAATGGAAGTCGTGTCTTAACACTAGGTTCCCTCTGCCTACTATGCTGTCTACCTGCTACTAATGGGATACTGTGTGAGCTATGTATGTATGTAATAATGTTATTGAATTCACATTAATTTTTTGGTTTCAATATATTATTTTAAAAGATTAATGTGTTTTTAAAATAACTTATAGATTATTTCATAATATTCTACTCTTAATATAGCTTGTAAGTTTATTAAATATTTGACTTTCACGATTATTAATTTTTTACTTTATGATGATTGACTATTAACCAAGATGTCCAGGGAAAAATAAAATATCGTCATTTACTTCTCGGATACTTCTATATATTTTTTTTTACTTAAATCCATCGAACCATTATAGTCAACTCGTAATCGTACTTTACTACGTTACAAATCCTTATTGCATAGTTAGTTATTATACTTAGATATAGAGACGATACAACAACGCTGCTAAATGAATACAAATTTACTTTTATAATACTTATGTACGTGCAGTGAGTCAGTCGAAATCTGTTACAAAAGCGCTTATACCATATGTTGGGATTTCCCCTTGCTTCACGTTTTTTTCCTTTGCCGCGCAGCAGGGTAGATAGAGAGAACCTGTAGTGTCAAGACTCTCTGTTTTCAATTTTCCATCCGAATTCGAGACACTGCGTGCTGAGTAGTGAAATTCAATGAGCTTTGTCTTACAAGAGTGCGAAAATAAAAATAGTCATTCGCCCCCGAGTGGGAATCGAATCCCCAATCAATCGCGTTTACAGTCACATGTGAACCAGCGATGCAACGATGACCTCTATAATGTTTAAAGAGTATATCTAAAAATATTTAAATTATTTTAAAATTTTAATGTCACGATGTAATAATGTACAATTAGTATACAAAACCTTCATGAATATGAATAAGGTTATTTGTTTGTTTTATAAAACTAAACAAATATTATACTAATTTCCAATGCAAGTTCTTGACTAGACTTAGCAACGCAATTGTTGGCACAAGAATTCAATTTTAAATTATAAGATTACATAAGTTTTAAAAAAATATTTTAAAATTGTATAACTTAAGTAAGTTATGTTCATCCAATATTTTTAAGACTAAACAAATATAAATTAAATAATACACAAGTTAAGGAACGTTGGACTATAAAATGTACTGTATCCGAGTCCCCAATCGGGTGAGTAATCGGGTGAATAACAGATTTCATCACGAAATACAATAAAATCGACTGAAAATATTTAAAAAATATATTTCATACATTAAAAAATATATAACAGTACCTATCAAGTTTATAAGTGCTGTTTACGCAATCGAGGTTATTTGATTCTTACTAATCTAATGCTTCTTAATTGAATACACCAATATGAATGTATGTCTATGTAAAACTGTAGGAAAGTAATATTTTTATTTTTTTATTTGTGCTATTTCTTTGTTCGCCCATCACGTAACAAATACTGATCGTATCATGACGGTATTTTGGCCATTCGCTGCAAAATAATTTGTAGATGGTCATGGGTTAACCGAATTCATATATGTAGAGGTCAATGACTGTGGACGACGGGAAAGAAGTGTACAGCGACGCGTTTGGTGCTCCGTGCTCTCTGACTACCGCTAGAGATAAAGTATGAAGCTAAGAAGAGAAGATGAATAGCTAAAGATGGTGGGTCTAAGGAAATATCTGAACATTGCATATATTTTCAAATGCAACGAGGTTTTAGGGATCAGATAGTACCTATATACTGTAATAAATCTATATACTATTAAAACTAAAAGTGTATTTGTACATCCATATATTCTAGGAAAAGATATTTATGGAGATAAAAAAAGAAATAGGTACTACTTAATAGCATGTTTTTTTCTTTTTGTCTGTTTATACTTAAGCATATCTTCGATAGCTATCCGGAGGAATTTTAAAAACAATTTATATTATTTTAATAAGGAAAATCACACCGTTGGATTTCCCCGCTTAAAATATAATTTCTAGAAATTTGGTAAAACGTAGACAGGAATCTTAACATTAGCTTCTCTCTGTTAACACTACAATATGCGAGGGATAACGTGAGCCGCTTTTTTTTCTTATTTTTGACCTTCAGTCACTATGTATTCCACTTCATGTTATAGTAGTTATATTATATGTCATGTTCTACTCTTTAATAAATATAATGACTATTTCTATAATTGCAGAAATTGTCATTATTTTGAAAACTACTAACGATATATTTGTGTTCAATACCACTACCGGATATAATATATAATTAATTGTAGAAATAGATTTGACCTTATCTATTAGTATGATAAAAAAATATAAAACATTTATTTTAATTTGGACATTTTTTTGCAATCTATTAACATAGTAAATAGCGATCAGTTAATAATGTACAATGTCAATATATCAATATACGGTTTCAGTTTTAGAAAATATATATATAACTAAATTATGCGACATATTCAATATTACTTAAAACTGTAAAAGTGTTAAACGCCTGTCATGGCGCAGAGGCACAAGCGTGCGACTGTAAACGTGACAGGTTTTGGGTTGTATTCCCATTTCAGGAAATACAATTTTTCATTTTCCTAGGTTTGGTAACAAGGCAAAGCGCGGCGTCGAGTTTCGCCACTCAGCACGCAATGCCTCAATTCGGCGGGAAGTGAGGAACGGAGTCACGAATATAGAAAAATAAAATAATAAAATATTGTTATATTTTATTGTTATTTTATATCTACGGGTGATTTTTAATATTAAGTTACGAAAATAACAAGGCATAATAAGAAAATGTAATTTTTTACTGAGAAATTGTCATTTAGGAATAGATAAACATTTATTTCAAAATTACAGTCCTTGGTTAGTGTTTTTTTTTAACGATATGTAATATTTTTCAAACGGCTCTATTATATTAGTCTATTATTGTTACACCAAATTAGTAGTATTACTTTTTTCCTACCTTGGATAGTATAGAAATATTATAAATTTCCTTAAATGTATCTACAATTTAGAGTTTATGACATGATACGATAACGGAATAAGACAGTAGTAAATCACACTATCGTCACGATGCGATTACTATTTATTTTAGTGACGTCATAGTGTCAGTCACATTAATGAAACTACTAAAGATGTCATAAATAAAATAATATAAGTGAATAAAATTAACGTTTAAAAATCAAATGTAAACAATTACATTCCTTACATTTGGTTTAAAAACCAAAAACTTAATTACGCAGTTCAATGTTTATAATATAATTTTCACAACATATGCCATAATCTAATTATAATAAGATTATTTCAAATGACTTAACATCCAGATGCTAATATCCATATAATTTTGTATATAATAATAAATAGTAGGGGTCGTTCAAATTAAACAAAAATTTCTTTACTAAAAAACACATATGTTGTAACATTTTTACATTTGTCAAATGTAATTGGCAGCTGTCAAAATGAAAAGACATTTGACAGTTTAACTGTACGCCTCCTAATACCAAATTTAATCGTTCTGCTTTTAATTGTTATTCTTATAATAAATGAATCTTCACTGATATTTTAAAAATGTTTAATTTGCAACTCTTAAGTCAATTTTCGCGGTAATATAATATTTACAAAAATGATTAAAAGATAACCTCCTTAAAAATCTTTCATCTTCGTACTATAACAATATTTTTATTTTTAGCTTAGCTATTAATGCAACAAAAAAAGGAACGATCAATACAAGGAATATTGCTACATCTGCAATTGTACAAATAAAACTGTCTGACCAGTTATGGTAAGTTTGAGTATTAAACATGAATTCTTAACTTTTCAGTTCACATAGTTTTGTTTGATTATTTTTAGTCTTTTTAAATATATATTTTTTTGAAATTATATTATTACACTGAGAATTAAAACATACTTGAATTCTGAATTTCAGGGCAGAACCTTTGAAAAAGAAGAAAAAGATAGATCCTGCTATTGTCAAGGCCCGTGAAGATAGACGGCGTAAGAAAATAGAAAAACAAATTCGGAGGTTGGAAAAAAATGCAAGACAGCTTAAACCTATTGAAGAAGTGGAACCACCTTTACATCTTTTAGATCAAATGAGGTACTTATTACTTAATATATACATAAAATGATTGCTTATTTTCATAATCCATTATATACTAATACCATTTTCATTTAATAGGAGACGTAAAAGACCCGCTGTTGTTATATCAGAAGAAGAAAATGAAACTCGAGCTTTGCTCATTAAGGAGTGGTCGAAGTACAAAAAGCAAGAGCATATGGCCAATATAGCTCAAATTGATAGGATCATGGCAGCTCAAAGACGAGCTTTAGATATGTTGTATGAAGAATCTGAGGAGTTGTATAATGAAGCGATCATGGTGGGTATAAATTTTTGAAGTATTAATAATTATGAATAAAATGTAGGTAACATTAAATAAAACTATTGTAATTGATTTTATATAACATGGTACAATGTCATTGTTGTGCAGTGGTACAATGTCAACTGTAAATGCAAAAGTTGTAGCTTTGACTCCTAGTTAGGAGTAATGATCTTGTTTAAATTAAATAATTTCATTTCTCCACTTTTCCACAAGTACAAGAAAGTGCATTGTTGTCAAAATAAATAATAAAAGGGCTAGAAAGTAACAGTATCAGTCCCTGAGTGTCCCGCTATGCAGGAAAAGAGTGATGTGTGTAAAAAAATATAAAGTAATTTTTGGCATTGGTCTCTACCTCTCAAAATCAAATTAGTGTATCTTAAGAAAAAGTTTGAAAGTGGATATGAATAAGCTTTATCTATATGCCGGAGATGTAAACACATAATGAGAAAAATTTGCAGTAACAAATAATTTATCATTTAAAATGCTTGATATAAGAGATTGATTGACAAAAGAGTAACAAAAAAATATGTTTTAGCTTTAATATAAGTTTAATTCTTATGAGGTAGTATTATTACACTTGATGGTTTTCAACTTCCATTCCCATTTGGTTTAGCCTAGTTAGCCTAGTTAGTTTATGACAAAGAGCGCCATTGGCTAGACCACTTTACAATATTTATAAAAATATTAAACAATTCTAAAAAAAATTATCAAATTTTATGAGATTTTGACACTAGAGACCAAGCAAGAGATTTTTAGAGCTAAAATCAATCAAGCAATCAGTTTTTGCTATATAAATTGAGACACAATAACACATATTTCTTAAATTAAATTTTTCTAGCTTTTAAAAATACTTTTATTTTAAGTTATTAATTAATCTGCCTAAGCTAATTACTTTTTTATTTTCAGCCTGATTTACAATTAATTCCTTACACCATCAATGGTACCTATTCAACACCACCCATCAGTAACTATGACTCTCCGGACGGTGAATACATTGATATTTCCAAGAAATGGAGTGAAAAATAAGACAAATAAAATAAATATTATTAGTTCTTGATAGTGTAATTATAATATAATTATCTAAGCAGTTGTTTGATTTGGGTATATGGTTTTTATTATTATAAAATGAATAATCATTATATAGTTACCTAAAAAATATATATTTTTAGGTAAAAATATATATTTTTAGGTAAAAATATATATTTATTCTATTATTATAAGTTATAGAAAGATTAAATATAAAATAAGTGCATTAAAAATTAATACATTCACGAAATTTGAATGTGAAATTTATATTTTTGTAACTGTCACTATTATTTTAATTGTTTATTTTAAAACAAACACAATTCCTTAATAATTAAAACATCTTGTTAAATTAAATTCATATAAAATGATTCCTTTTCCTCTTTTTATTCAATAGTATATTTATCTATGTATTTATATAGAAACAGCTATATAGAGAGTACCATGATTGTGATCAGTGGCACATTTAGCTGAGGCTACAACTTAAGGCGGCAGATTATCCATGGCGGCAAATTTGTAAATTGTTTATACGTAACACATAACTAACCCCCTATCGGACTTGTACCCGTAAAAGGAATAAAAAAAGAAAGGATAGCAGAACTTAACAGCCTATATCTTAAAAATGTATTAATTCACTACTAATTGTGATTTTCACTCACATATAAGGAAGAAACTTCTTAGCTTTCCATGGATTCACCATGCGGATATCGCTGTGGGGTATGGTGTTGCTAAGAGATGAGCTCGGTGCAGTGTGTGACTAGAATCACTCGCTAACTTTCTTATGTCTTGATTTTTTTTTCTAATGCCTGTCGTGGCGTAGAGGCACAAGCGTGCGACTAAACGCGACAGGTTGTGGGTTCGATTCCCACTCCAGGAAAAGAAATTGTTCATTTCCTAGGTTTGGTAACAAGGCAAAGCGCGGCGTTGAGTTCCACCACTCAGTGCGCGTAATACTTTTGCACGGGGCTTTAGTTTATATGGAGATGTGACGAGAGTGCAGAATACTTATATTTTTTTTAAATAATGCATAAATAGTATATTAAATTAATGAAATAATGTTGTTAACGCGCTAACGGGGACGCTCGTTCATCATAATAAAATAGTTTTATATATCTATCATATAATTTTAATATTTATTTTGTATCTAAGCAACTATCAAAGCAAATTAGTTTAGCTGAAAGGTGTTAGCTGAACTAATTTAAGCTTTGACGTTCATTGTCTGTTAGGCGGTACCAAGTTCGTCGGGTCGGCTGGTAGGTACATAATATGAGCGACCAAGGCACAAAGATAATCATTCCAAAATTACTGATCTATATTAAGTAAAAATTATGACTACGACTATGACTATGAAGTGGGGAACAGAAATGTTAAAATAGAACGGAGGGTCTTAACACTAGATTCTTTGGTTCCCTCTGCCTACCCTGCTATATGCGGGATATAGCGTGAAGCTATGACTACGACGTAGATGCGTTTAACATCAAATTTGTAAAGACTCTATATTATTTATTATTATTTTTTTTTTAGCTTCACTCTGTAACCCGCATATAGCAGGGTAGACAGAGGGAACCTGAGAACCTAGTGTTAAGACATTCCGTTCTCTTACAACAATTTTGTTCCCCACTTTCCGCCGAATTGAGGCATTGCGTGGTGATAATAATTTGCCTTATTACCAAACCCAGGAAATGAAAATACTAACATTTCCTGGAGTGGGAATCGAACCCACAACCTGTCGCGCCTGCAATCGCACGACAGGCGTTTCTATTTATAACCTATTAAAAGAGAAAAATAAAAATTTTTCATCTGATATATAGGTAAGTAATCTTTTATTTTCGTCTCCTCCGCTTGTAACAAAAGGAGCAAGCGTGTGAACATCAAAAGGATAGTCTCACCTGTGACATTTGAATATATAAGTCGGTACATAAAGTATTCAACAACTACTTTGTCTGCTAAATTAATATTATAGCATAGACATATTTTGTTATTCAGTAGTCTGTACATAATTTAAAGGCGCCGAAGAGAATTTGTTCATTTGGTTTGCAGCTATAATTCAAAATGTTTCAAGTTCCTTAGTAGAATTTGTAAAAATATTCTTATTGCTACATGCTATTCAGTACTTTTTTTTCACTTTATCTAAGGTAAGGACAAACGTCCCATATACTCTATATCGACGTACTTCTTTTGTTTCATCCGTTCTACAATCATTTCTAAGATCATTCCTACTAATATTATAAATGTGAATGTAAGTTTTTTTGTTACTCTTTTCATTATGTAACTTTGTCCACATATTATAATACGTATTAATAAGGATACAATAAAGATAGAATTTTTTCATTAAAAATATTGATTCAGTTCTATTCAACCTACCTATCTAATTTCACGCTTTATCCCTAGCGGGTAGTCAGAGAGAACGGAGCGCCAAACGCTACGGTCCCTGCATACCTCTTCCGCCTTCTTTTGGAATGTAATGATCTTTGATATTAAAGGACTTAAACGCGGGCAGGGCCGCGTGTAAAAGCTATTGTAATGTATATTTTGGAATATTAAAAAATATAAATATATTGCTACACGCTTAATTTTTGAACGTTAAATAATTTATGAAGGGTTCACTAAACTAAATTTAACAAATCAACATTACATTTGTCCAGCGCCGTAGCTATCGTAGGGCCAGGTGGTGCAGTGCACCAGGGTACTGTAAGTAAGTGCGGCCTCTAACCTTAGCTTTGAAAAGAGAGGAGCACAAAAAAGACCAGATATTTTTGGATTTTACATTTAGCCTACCAGGCATAAGTTAACTAATTGTATCCTATCATTGTTCCTACTTTTACATGTAATTTAAATTACTAACTCGATTGCATCGAGTAGGTATTTTTTTATAACTAAATCACTGAATTCGTCATATTCACATTCATGTAAGAGTCTAAAAGTTTATAATATAATTTCCCAATCCAATGGCCATTACAGAAAATTAAAATAAAAACAATGCTACTACTTTCCAAGAATATTTAATTGATAGCAATGTGTGGAATTAAGATCATTTTATTTTCATGCAGGATAGCAACGATTGTCTTAAATGTTAAAAATGGTAATTTAGATATTTGAAAAGAACGACGGTTAAATTTTTTTGCCGGATCCTAGCAGAACTGTCTTCCGAGCAAGTGGTAGTATCATATTTATTTAATGATTCAAAAGTGCTTGTAAAAGTCTATTTGCATAAAAAATATTTTAAATTTGAAGTATATTGACATTATAGAAAGTATACCTATGTTAAGTATACCTATGCTAAGTTTTAATTAAGGACTTAATTTAACATTTTGTTCAAAGTTAAATATAACTTTGACTGTTCTAAGAGTCGTAAAGCTATTCGACGGTAAAAACAATTTAACGCATGATCAATTATAAATATAACTCTACATTACAATTAAACAGCAAAATCATTAGATTTGTCATGATTCTTTACGTTTTTAGTTTTAATTCGTTGAATTACAGTAAAACATTTATATTTTTGTAAAATAATATATTTTAATATAATGCATGTATATGCTACAAACTTGGATAAAAATGGTACAGGCAGCATACATTTGAAAGCAAGTATTTTTTGTTTCTTGTTATTTAAATAAGTATACTTTGCTTATTTCGTAGTCATATTCTTTCCCATTTGAAAAATTCCCTTAAATATTTTTTACTTTTTTTATAAATTTATTTAAGCGTGAAACCAATTTTATTAAATTTATTGAATAGAACTATTCAAAATTAGAAACTAGGACTCTGCCTATAGTAAAGTTATCACTTCATTTTTTAATATGTTTGAAGTTTTATCAGTATTTATGTAATGATTATGTAAAATATTTTGTAATATTTAATCATTATTTGCAGTGCGATCGCTCACGTATTTAATTTATGTCATGATTATTTTGAAGCGGGTAGCCTTAATGAAATATTCAGAGTTCACTGCGGAAGGCTTAGCATATGTAGACAATCCCGTAGAATCAGAATTTCCAGGCCACTGGTTGCCGATAAGCATAATAAAAAGGATCATGGAAATGAGAGCGCGGACAACAAATGTATTTGAAATTTTTAAAACAACGCAAAAAGGAGTTAAAATACCTCTTTATTTTGCGAGCAATAGGACGGTTAATGATAAATTGCTTTTAGGTCAGATCTCAAAAAGTGCTGAACCCTCAACAAAACAAGTCACAACTTATAATATTACTAATTATACTTATGAGAACACTAAATCTATCAACGCATATGTGACTACGAAAACAAAACAGTCGAGTGTACACCAAGTTACAAGTAAGAATAAAATGTCACCGATAAGTTCTCAAAAACAACTTAATTTAATTTCTACCACGAATATCGTGAAAACTTCAAAAAGCTTTGTGTTGACGTCAACAGATCATTCGGAAATGCGGCAAGAGGAAAGTAAAACCATATGTACATCTACAAAAGAATTAAGAACAAGTCCTGAAACTAAATCAACGACAAAAACACAAGTTAATTCAGTAATAACTAAAAATACCCCAGAAATGTCGACTAGAATAGAAAAGACAAAACAAGAGTTACCAATAACGACTAAAATAAAAGAAATATCTACTTTTACAACACCAGTAGCCGAGGTGTCATCAATAACAAAGGGCACGACAATGACAATAACTACACCAGTACAGATACTATCAACAACAGAGGGTACGACGGAGACTATTACAACACCAGTACTCACAACAACCACAACGACAACGAAAACAACAGAAAAAATAACTACTACCGAAACTGGCAACCCTTTTTATTAAAATATTTACTTTGATTATTATTATTATTGAACTTAAGTTAAAAAAAAATAGTTCACGTACTTTACAATTCATTAAACAAGTTTAAGCTAAATACTATAAAATATTATTATAAAAGGTTAAAATAAGTAATTAAAAGCAAATATTGTTAAATATTATTGTTATAACAGTCGTTACAATTTAAAACAATTGTAAGCTAGTTTTATTAATACTTCATCTACTAGATATAAGCAACTTAGTACCAAGTAACGTACAGCTAGCCGAGGATTATTATCTAATTCGGTATTTTGTATGTAATAATAAAATTTATTGACGTGCTGAAATCCCTCGCAGCTTGGGGGCCACGGTGGATATGGTTAATCCACAGTGGGTCCACAGAGAATCCACAAAGAAACCACCGTGGACCCATCGTGGATTTTTAGCTATTTTGCCATTGTAGTTCCACTGTGGTTTAACAGTGAGCCCACTGCGGTTCGACAGTGAGTCCACTGTGGTTTGACAGTGAGTCCACTGTGGTTTGACAGTGAGTGAAACCACAATGGAACCACGGTTTAACCACTGCGGACCCATTGTAGAATGACCATAAAAACATGCTAAATCCGCAATAAAAACCACAACTGAACCACGGTTAATCACTGCGGATCCACCGTAGAGCTACAATGAAACCACAATGGAGTCATGATGGCAAAATGGCTTAAAAATCACAATAGATTTATCGTGTTTCTATTATGGTTCCATTGTGGATCCACAGTAAAACCACTGTCATCGTGGTTACACCGTGGATCCACTGTGGCCCCCAACTGCGAGGGTGTTTATTGAATAATTAAATTACGAAAAGTAATAGTAAAAAAATAAATTACGTGTAGGTCTGTCTTTTTTTCTTTCTTTTATTGCCAGTGATACAGCAGTCCACTCATCTTTTTCTCAAACTTTGAAGACGGTGGTGGCCGTTATATACAACGCTACTTTAGATATAAACCGCTTATATATTAATATATTATACATGAATATTTTATTATACATGAATTATTATCATGAATATAACTTACAATGAGATGTGAACTAACTGAGCAAGAATTGCGTCCCAATTAGAATAATATTTTATTTTATACCGAAAAAAGAGGAGCTTCAGATAGGGTAGTCAGAGGATCTCCTATGTCAAGATACTCCGTTTGCCGCTTTATGAACGAATTCGAGACTCAATGTCACGTTTTGTCTTGCCAGAGCAGAAAAATGACACTAATATAAATATTATCTAATGATAATAAATAAATACTCGGGATAATTCCCGAGTGGGAATCGAACCAACAACCAATCGCGATTACAGTCCGACGCAATCCCTCTGCGCCATGGTGGCGTCAAGTATATATGGAAAAAATCTAAAGTGTTTTACGTAGGCACATAGTCTTTAAGTTTATTTATATAAAGACAATGAAAACAACCCTTTACACGACGCTAATGATATAAAAACAAATTATTTCTATTTACTACTGAAGAAGACAGTGGATGCCTAAATTATTATTTGGCAAATATTAGAGGAGCTCACGGTAATGTCTGTAAAGAGCCTTCGTTATGTTTGAAGTGCCAGCTCACTGTTATACAAGTGCTAGGAAAACAATATTAGATACACTTTTATTTTATTTATTTAGGAATCAGGAAAGCATCATTAGAAATATATATCACGTACTGCCATATATGGCAATTGATATATATTTATATAAGTATAATAAATATTTATGTTTCATATAAATATGTTAAAAAACTTTAAATAGCTTCGCCGCTGTATCCGGCATATAACAGGGTAGGCCGAGTGAACCAGAGAACCCAGTGTTAAGACACTTCGTTCTCTTTTAAAAATTCTTTCGTCGCATTGCGTACTGAGTGGCGAAACTCAACGCCGCGCTTTGAATTTGGGGGACAATGTAGATACATACCATTCTGCTTCAAAACTTATTACCAAAAAGTGTATTTGAAGAATACGACTCAAAAAATAAATAATTTATATTTTCATATTGTATTATTATTTCTTTAACACAATTTCCTTTCTTGCTACAAGAATATTGAATTTGCTGATATTCAAGGAAAGAAATTATGAAACTCTAAACTAATTCGCCTTTACAATTACCTAAGTTAGAAAAGGTTTTCTATAATACTTCCACTATTTCGCTTCATACTCTTAAAATATATTACACACATACATAGCTTCACGCTTGTATCCTACATATAGCAGGGTAGGCAGAGGGAACCTAGTGTTAAGACACTCCGTTCCCCGTTCCGTTCCGTTTTAATTTAGTATTATCCGAACTGAAAGTATATATTTTTATTTCATTTAAAGGTATTCAGGTCATTCGGTTTATGGATGGGTTAAAATTTCAATTAATACATTAGAAAAAAGAAAGCAAATCTAAACATAGCAAACATTCCTTTAAGAAAATCAGATACTCATATTAATATTATGATAGCATTGGCAAGTACACAGTAAACAAAAGACACTTATTAACTCCGATAGTTATCGATCGATATTCTTAGACAAGTTTAGCGAACAGTCGTAAACCTAGCTCGTATCTTGTGACTTTCTATTGTTCGTCAGATGGAACATAATTTGCGTAAGCTTTTAGCTTATCACTAGAGAATCAAATAATGTAATGCGTATCTAGAGTCACTGTTTGTTGTTGTAAGTTACATTTGAGCTTTAGGTTTTACGAGCAATTTATGACATTAGTTTTCGAAGACTGTAAAATGAAGCTATTATTGAGTAGTTTTGAAGAAACTGATTGAAAAAGTAAATGTAAGAGTTCAAATTACTTTTAGAGAAAAAACAATTAAGATAACCTTTTCCAATGCTTTGCATAAGCTAACCACATCCCTATGATTTACTAACGTACATGTAATACGAGGTGTACTATATATTTAATGGTCATATAGCTAAGAGAAAGTGCAAGTACAAGTAGGTTGAAGAAGAAAAAAAAAAATATGTGTAGACATGAAAGGTACATGTACAAAGGGTGACAATAAGAAAATCTCGATCATCGAAATCGAAAAATCGAATATAAATGGTTTTTTTTTCAGTTCAGTTCTACAATTACGACACTTCAAGTGTGCCAGTTGAACATAAATCCATTCATCACCATTGTCATGTTGTAAGGAGAAATCTTCTTTATTCTACAAACACCAAATATATATTTGTTTTTAGTGCCAAATATAGGTTATTATAATTTGATGTAAATTTGCCTTCAATTTTAACTATCCAAAGTGTAATTTAAATTCGTAAAGTAATTAGATATTTCTCCACGAGCTTATCTATAACCATTTAGTATAAAAGCTAGTTGCATTCATATCTTTACTCATTTTTCCCGTCCGAGTTTCATTTACGCTCGCAGACACACTAGCCCAGATTGTATACGACTACCTCAAAGCCTCATGACACATCTTCATTGCCATCAATAGACCTCATCCGACCCAGTTAACCACAAACATCGTTCCTCGTTCACAGCATCTGCCGTCAAAAGGCCGGTATAAAAATTTCATAAAACGTCGCCGTACAGAGTCAATGCTACGGCTTTAAAAATCGCCACAAAACTGCCAGTCCTGTCAGTTTCACGCGACAAATGTAAGCATCAAGGGAACATCGACTCTAAGGATTGATAGTGGAGCGCAAAATTCTATACGTAGTTTCAGATACAGGTATATGGCACAGAACGAGAGCATGGACATTCGAGGCTCTTTTGAAGGAAATCATGATGCAATCATTCTCAGCGCGATAATTGCGGATGGGTAGGCCTCCAGCATTCGCACAACATGAAAAGTTTTAACATTCAAGTATAATTATAACGGTATTTCATTTACTGAAGCACTCTCCGCGGATATTCAGAAACTTTTTTAAAGAAATTCACAGCTTTTTTAAACTCAATGCGTAGACATCATTATCCGTCACTAGAAAAGGTGTATGACAATTATTTATTTAAATAAAATAGCGTAGGAGATTTTTTGTATTATATGAATATGGTAAAGCTCAAAACTGAATGAATTTTGCGAATTCTATACTTTATCTTAATAAATCCTAAATCCTTCATAATTCTACTAATACGAGTATTATACATTCGAAAGTTTGTGAGGATGAGTAGATAAATATTTGTTATTCCTTCACGCAAAAAAATGTTTCTGAACGGATTAAACTTTATAGTAATACTCGTATACTTATCAGAATAACAGATGGGCTACTATTATTTATAGTGCTTATAATTTGTTAATTTGGCTATCATATAAATATCTAAGTTTTTTTTTAACTTCATGCTGTATCCCGCATATAGCAGGGGAGGCAGTGGGAACCAGAGAACCTAGTGTTAAGACTCTCCATTCTCTTTCAACAATTGAGGCATTGCTTGTTGAGTGGCGGAACTCAACGCCGCGCTTTGCCTTGTTACCAAACCCAAGAAATGAAAATACTAAATTTTACATTTCCTGGAGTCGGGATCGATACCACAACCTGTCGTATTTACAGTCGCACGCTTGTGCCTCTGCGCCACGTCAGGCTTTAAATAATAAGTTAAAATGTACCTTGAAATCGATCATGTAAAAAGTTATCTAATAAGCTAACCATAGTGGATTCTAATATACATAGAAGTATAATAAGTTGTATGATAATTGGTTTCATGGAAATTATTTCTCCTGTTTCATTTTTAGAATAAAATAATAAACAGTCAGATTTTGATACTTATATTGTAGGTAATGTTATGAAATGAATGGATTTGGGTCAATACTTTTGGTTATTGATTTTCTTAATCGCAGATACATTAAGATTTTAAAAAATCTCAAAATAGCGTGCTACTTTTTTCAAAAAGTTTTTCTTGACATTTCATATAGACAGTTCTTAATAAACAAATTAATTTAATTACTGTAGTGTCCCTTAGTCGAATTTGTAAATCGGAATATCAGGAATCGAACCTATAAACAATCGTCTTTACAGTCAAATGCTATCCCACTACACTATGATAGACTTTTAAAAAATATAGATGGTAAAAAAACAATTCCTAATATCTAAGCACATTTGTAAATTTCGGTTAAGATTTTTTGATCAAAGCATGATTTGGGTAAGATGGATAGATTGCCTTAATAATTCAGATAGCAATCTCTGTAATTTAATTAGTGTACGCTTCCTAAGTAACGTAAAAACATAATTACATTATGAACAGCTACATATAACTCGTTCTTTTTCTGTGTCATATAATTAGAGGCCTAGTTAAGTGTTTGTCATTTTAAAAGGACGTGTTTGTCAAACCCGTATATATTTATATCACAAGTTAATTTTATTACTTTATGTACATATTACCAACGAAATGTAAAGTATAAATTATTAGCTTTTGCATTCTTTCTCCATACAAATTTTAACAATATAAAATATATTTCCGAAATAGTCGCTTAAAGATTTTCACAAAGCGAAGCGAAGGCGAAGCACGCCTCGCCTGAACGATGACTGGTAGACCAGTCAAAGTTCAGTCAAATTCCACTCGACGATGTTTATAATTTAAAAAATCTTAATATACTGCTGTCTCCTTCTTTATATATAAATAAAACTTCTTGTTAGATATAAAATGCTATAAATGGTTATAAAAGGAATACCGGGTGTCTTGCGGTTACGCTGCAAGAATATATCGGGTGCGTGAAGATAAAATGAGCAATGTAAAGTATCTGAAATAAAAAAAACAATAAAATTTAAATAACTAGCGTCATTTTACGCTTTACTCTTAGCATTTTATCCTTTCACGTAGGTATATCATGCAAAACGGTCAAGTCACAAAATGGTGGACTTAACAAAAAGGAAACAACCGCTTAATCCTACTTAGTTGGAATGAGATAATTAACTGGCTTTTTGTAAGCCGAGACGAGGCAAAGTGCTAACTTTACAAAACTGCATCTAGGACTGTTCGGACTTGGCAATTAGGCCAATTCGTATGCGGACAACTAAATCCCTTAAATTATATCCTTCAGAGTATCCTCGCCCTTATTTCTTTGAAAATAAAGTATATTTTTTTAAAACATATGTGAAG
Organism: Philaethria dido; assembly: GCA_033558755.1. NCBI lineage: Eukaryota > Metazoa > Arthropoda > Insecta > Lepidoptera > Nymphalidae > Philaethria > Philaethria dido. Next base: position 79,876 of record JAKGSA010000504.1, read on the forward strand.
AGGGACTTAACACGGTAATGTCAATAAGTTGACACTAGTACGTACGTACTTTCGTATTCGTTTTTTTATAGCAACACGTTTTTGCTCATTATATGGTCTTGCTTATAATGTAGGAACTTTTTGTGAACATATAGTTAAATAGCATTTAATATTTCTATAACATCGATCCATACTGTTATGTATTATAAGAGAACTGTATACATATGTACGTTTTTAAATGAGGCACGAAGTAATGATTGTGTACCAAAATTGATTTTAAAAATTATTTAATTTGAATGATTGTGCACAATTTTTTAACATAATTTTCCATAGAGCATGGGGTAACATAAAAAAAGTAATAATATAAAGTTTGTAGGTAGTATGCGGAGAGAAGGTTAATTATATAAGAATAAGGACAAAAAGTTTTTTTTAATTTGCTTTACTTTCATGGACATTTGCTCCAATTTATTTATAATATTAATATATATATATATATATATATCTTCTTCTTCTTCTTCTTCCTAGCATTTATCCCGGCTAGCCAGGGTCTGCTTTCCTACTCAACCTACTCCACTTTACACGATCTTCTGCATCACGGGTGGTTAGTCCATTGGCTCTCATATCCTGCTTCACGACATCCAGCCATC
>JAKGSA010000504.1:83497-138368 GCA_033558755.1 Philaethria dido
AAGACAAAGCGCGGCGTTGAGTTCCGCCACTCAACACGCAATGCCTCAGTTTGGCGGAAAGTGGGGAACGGAAATGTTGAAAGAGCATGGAGTGTCTTAACACTAGATTCTCTGGTTCCCCCTGCCTACCCCGCTATATGCGGGATACAGCGTGAAGTTAAAAAAAAAAATATATTTTATATATTAACAAGTGATGTCATTTGCTTTTCTTATCAAATTGCAAAAAAAATCTATAATTTAAATTTACAATCGTATTATGTACAAAACATACTGATAAACATCTTACAAAACTGAAACGTACATTATATATAATTAATTAATATTCAATTGTACGAAAAATGAATGAAAGACCTTGAAATTGTAAGGGAATGCGTGAATGAGTAATAGATAGATGAAGCATCGATTATGGGGAAACAGAATAATGGCCTCTAACAAGGCTTTAGATTGATATTGACAGATGTCTTACCGAGGACTTGCTTAACTGATACAGACAGTACAACTACAATGTAATGGGAATAATAAAATATATATATATATATATATATATATATATATATATATATTAACTTCACGCTGTATTCCGCATATAGCGGGGTAGGCAGAGGGAACCAGAGAACCTAGTGTTCAGTCACTCCATTCTCTTTCAACAATTCCGTTCCCCGCCGAATTTTTCGCCGAATTTCCTTTCCGCCGAATTGAGGCATTGCATTGAGTGGCGGAACTCAACGCCGCGCTTTGCCTTGTTACCAAATCTAAGAAATGAAAATACTAAATTTTACATTTCCTGGAGTAATTATAATTCAATAATTCTCAAATGTATAAAAACTTTAATATTAAACTCTTATATCCTAACTTGATGAAAAATATGAAACGACAAGGGTCAGCATCAAAGGGACCGCTTCTGACTGTAAACGCGGCAGTTATAAGCTCTATCCTTAATCGAGGAATAATTAAAAAGAATCTTTAAATCATTCTCACTTTCCAGCTCAAAGTCAAAATACGGCGTTGAGTTCCACCTCTTAACTCAATATTCGTGCGGAAAGTACAGAACGGAATGTCTTAACACCAGATTCGCTGCTATGCGGGAATAATGATCTTTTTAAAACATCAACTACAGTTATTGTTGAAATTAGTCAATCAAACATAGTAGGTAAATTATTAAAAAGATGATTACCTTCTCTCACCATGATTATGTAGTAATAAGATTTTTTCTGCGCGATAAAATTAGTTTAATTGAACTTAACAGACATATTGTATTGATGAGATGATTAAACTTTTTGAATTATTATACTTGTAATTGGTATTTTAAACCAACATATTTTCGAATATGTTCTCTAGTTTATAATAAATGTTTGACTATTAAGAAAACATAATATAAAAACGATTTGATCCTAGCGCGTAGATTTATTTATATTAAAAAAAAAGATGTTTAAAAATAGGTATTATATTATCATCCTGTTTGTCCTGATATGCACGTCGAATACTTGCTAAGGAGATATTATATCGACATCAGATTCGGGTCACTTTTAAATTCTTACTAAATTGCACAATAAAAGGTAAGCAAAAATAGAATTGCAAGATTTTCTTATATTGATAGCTTTAGATGAAACTGCTGAAAATGTGTTTAAACACGATATTACATGAAAAAAGCTATGAATAAACAAATGTGTGTACTAGTAAATATACCAAAAGTCCACAAGTAATTTGAACCCCAAACCTACTTAAATGCAGGCGATTAGGACACGTCTACTTAAAATAATAGTTAATTAAGATTAAATATTCAGCAGATGCCAGCTCTGTGAAGTTTTATCTTTTAGATTATCAAACTTGTGTAACAGATGACCTAAATTATCCGTTAATGAGGTAAAATACTGTGTACTTAGTTATTATAAAAAAAAATAATCTTGACGCTGATTTTAACTGTTATTAATTAATATAGTCGTCATCGTGGTGCGGTAGGGTCGGGACTGACAGAATGCAAACCTCTTTATATGAGTAGCGGCAAGGGGTGAAAATTTTAAACAGGTAAGCCGGTACATAGAGGTAAGCCGGTATATATGGGATGACAAAATAGAATGTTAAGTTTTTTTAGACATTTCCCAATTGAATTTTGCTCTTTTTTTTCCTTTTTCTTTTAAATTACAATTTAACTCCCACGCTGCCCTGGTGACCTTTTCTAGGTCTCAAACTTTTGTTGAGCTTGTCTTTATGCTAACTCACTCTCATTTTTTTTTCAAATAATTTACTGTTATTAATTAAAGATAAGTCGATGGGAACCATGTTATATGTATATTTTTCCATATATGTATATTTTTTGGTGGTAGGAGGTTCGTCCTCCGTCTGGCTCGCGACCACTATCATGTCAAAGACGAACCGCCAAATATCTTATGATGTGTTCCGGTTCGATGGCATGTAAGCCAGGTTTTCCCCTCTCCCACCTATCCTTTCCCCAAAATGTGGTGGTTCCGATAGCGGACTACTACATTGTCCTCCCCTTCCATCTATATCCTCTAGGTTGGCAACGCATACAACATCTGGTGTTGTAGAGGTTCATGGGCGAAGGTAACCACTTACCATCAGGTGGTCCTTCTGCTCGTTTGCCATCCTTTATCCAAAAAAAAAAAAAAAAAAAAAAACGAAATGCAAAAATCCAATAAAGTTTAAGGTCACTTCAGTTTTGATTTAAGAGCACAAAATTTCGAGTTTTAAAAGAAAAAATTAAAAGTGAATGTGATGCAAAAAAAAACAGAATTTAAAGCGTAAAATAAATTTAATATTTTGAACTCCATTTAAAATATAAGTTGACTAATAAAAAATATATCTTTCCGTAACTACAACTATTTACATCTAAAAAGATTCATGCTTCTCTTGTATATATAGACTTACTTATAGAGAAACTAGTGATAAGATTCTCCGTTCTCCATTTTCGCTCATTCCTATAAACATTGCGTGTTAGTAGTGAAACCGCGCTTTTTGTTAAAGAATAATAATTTACGTTACAACGTAATTTAATTTTAATATTTCAAATACCTGTTAATATAGGGCCTGCCTATCATCCTGCCCTTCTAGATAAAGAAAATGTGAAAACATGTGAAACTGAAATTAAAAAATAAAAACAACATATTTATGATAATCTTAAGTTTTATAAAATAAACTAAAATTCTTTATAAGAAAGAAAAAAAAACGAATATACAGTAGTCTTCATATATGGCCCTGTATCAAAACAAACGACAGAAACCATTAAGAAACTAACAAGAAACTCGTAAATCGTTTAAAGTGACGATAAAAGTGCCAATTTTAACATTTTTTTGTAATACATATAAGAGAAAAGCCTTAAAAAGTTATTTTCTGGAGCATTTTATCAAAATATTTGAATTTAAGGGTTAAAAGCACCCTTCGAAAGGTTTTATGGAATTCAGTTTCAGTACCCCGGCGTCCGCCGATGTGAATGGACGTGTGATTAGTGTCGGTTGTGCAAAAAGTGAAACACGAGATGTCAAGTGCCGTATCTATTTTGTGTATTTTGTGATTATAGTGAATCGTTTTGGATCCGGTATAACACAACATCTTAAACATGTAAGTTATAGCCAAAGTTAGTTATAGTTATAGCAAATAAGTTAAAATAGAAAATATTTCGAAACTTTGAGTTTAGAATTATTGTATTGTTTTATTTTTATGCAGTTATTTAAATACATTCATTGTTGTAAATAATAAATCACATTAAGACGTTATGTATATTTACAAATTGTAATAAAAATAAAGAAAGAATTAAATATACCCTAAAAAAATATAAAGAACTAAAATTCCGCCATTGTTAGTCAAACACATGTAACAAATAAAAAAGTGCTTCAAAAAAAGTGTAAATATAATAACATACCAATTTAATGGGAGCACGTGGTCAAAATAAAATATTAGAGACCGCCGAGGTCCCATTAAAATTATTTACGAACTGTTGGCTAAAATTGAAGAAGCTTGTGAACGGTGATTCAGTGTTTGATGTGATCTTTTTCACTTCATGCTTTTTTTATTATGAGATAACATACGTCTATAGTTCCTAACTAGTTAGTTTAATTAATTCAAAACAATCTTATACGGCATTGTGTCACATATACCTTAGCCTTTCTATTTTTTTTTTTTAATAAAAAAAATATTTTTTACAGAAAAAAAATGTTTTTAATTGTACTTTTATACAATTACTTCAATTAAAATAAATATTATTTAAAAAAATCTATGGAAACCTGTGTTTATAAGAAATAAGAACGTATGTTTACTGTAAGGAAATCACACTGTCAAGTGCAGACCTTGAATGCATACAAACAAACGGAACTCGTTCCAACGACTTTAACGATGTTAGTTAACAGTTACCTTCTATTTATACTTTTCATAAACAATAAATAATAACAATAATAATAATTAATAATGGTTTTTTTTTTAACTAAAAAACATGTTATAGTATTTTCGCGTTATTCATGTCAAGGGTTGAGTGAAGCAATGAAAATATTGTAGTCATCGTTTTCGGACACGTTGTCAAATTTTCAATCACAGCAAGCAAGCAAATAAAGTAAAAGCATATTAAAATTTACAGAAATCTATATATAAATACGTGAAGCAAAAATTTTGGATCCCTTTTTACGAAAATTACGCGGACGGAGGAGCATGAAACTTGGCACACTTATAGATTATATAGAGAAGGAGTGCAGAATGATAATAATAATTTTTAAAATAATGCATAAAAAGTATATTATATTAATAAAATAAATGTTACACACACTACCATGGTTTGACATTCATGTTTATATAAAGTAATATACACGTCACTACGCAATGCGTTAACGCATTTACGGGGACACTAGTATATACGTGTATGACTGAACGCGATTGTTAAGGGCTCTTAATATGGCTTATAATATGGGAGTATTTATATTTATTTATCTCGGTAACAAGTACAAAGTAACATGGACTTTAATGAACTACTTAAAGTCGTTAAATGAGCGGGAACTCGGAAACGAAGTGAGCTTTTTCTATAGGTTATAGCTAGCGCTAGATTACATAATTTATTGATATTAATTATTAATTATTATTGCATATTTGATATTATTTTAAGATTGAGGCCTGTCGTGGCACAGAGGCACAATCGTGCTATTGTAAACGCGGCAGATTGTGGGTTCGATTTCCACTCCAAGAAATGAAAATATTAAATCATATTTCGTATTTTCATTTCCTCTCTCTGGTAACAAGGCAAAGCGCGGTGAGTTCCGCCATTCAGCACGCAATGCCTCAATTCGGCGGAAAGTGGGTAACGAAATATGTTAAAAGAGAACGTAGTGTCTTAACACTAGGTTCTCTTGTTACCTATGCCTACTCTGCCATGTGCGGGATACAGTGCGAAGCTAAACAAAAAATAAGAATAATATATCCCAAAAAATACTGAAAAACACTGCAATAAATAACCACAACGTTTCTAAACTTATCAATTGTTGAAATAAATTTTGAAAAGTGTAATTGACTTCGTTAGGACGATTCTTTTATAATTAAAAAAATCGCATGGCTTTTACGAATTCAGCAAATTCGTACATTTGTGTTTTATAGTCAAAGCTTTGTTTTTAAAAATTTGAATTTTTGTTTTTTGCCTCAACATTATTTCTTTTTGGATAAGTATTCAATGTAAAAAACAATAATTAGCTTTATTTTGTCGAAATTATAATTTCTTTATATATATATTTTTAAAATCACTGTAAAGTTATGTTACATATTATGCCATCTATAGATGGCTATAGCCATTTATGCTCATTGCTATAGCACAAGATTATTATAAAATAATTATTTCTCAAATAAATAATACCCAACGGTGCTTATAAAAATTTACGTAGATTTCGGTGGTTTTAAAGTAGTAAAAAATTTGAACGTAGCAGGTCTCGGATCCCGCATCATAAAAATCGTCCAAGCGCTCCGACTGCTAAGTCATATTTGTATCCCTCTACGTCGAAATTCTTAACAAAATTGCAAAAGGGGCGGGTTCAAGTTCTGAAATGTCGAATTTTTTATATGCTTTGTTAATGCTTTCTGCCTATATTAAAATATATTTAATATACTTTGGCCGCCTCGCCTCTTGCTGTGAATTTAGACAATTCGATGGCGCATTCATCACCTGATCAATTTAATCCTTTAATATGCAACCGAACTGTTAATATGAACTATGCCTTAAGAAATATTTATTCTTAATTAGCTGTTACGTATCTATGTGACCTTTCAACAGGTATTTGTAACGTATTATTGTATTAAGAACTGTTAATGTATATCATATATGTACATTTACATGGGCGGAAAGTGGGGAACGGAATCGTTGTAAGAGAACGGAGTGTCTTAGCACTAGGTTCGAAGATTCCCTCTGCCTACCCTGCTATATGCGGGATACAGCGTGGAGTTAAAAAAAAATATATACATTTACAATGCAATCGAGCAATTATATATGAGTTAACTGTTACATAGTATCTATTATTAAAATTGTGTATGATCTTTCTGCGAGTACTTCTTACGCCTGATTATATAACATTATTATTACTTCTTTCTTTCTTCTATCTGTATTTTGATTGATTTGTAAGAGCAACGATGATCAATGATTAAGTCGCTGATTCGCATATCAATTTGTCTCGAATTTTAATTATATAGATACTATGTAACAGCCAGCCGATTATGTTGTATACACGAACAGCACACGTAGCAGTCGTTTGTCACAAACGAAATTTAAACTCAGGTCAGGTGTCACGGACATCGGACATCAGCAAGCCGTAGACGCGCTGAACATCGAAAATCGATGTCACATCGTGCGTTCTACAAAACAAGGCGCTAGGACAGGCGGTCACTACTATATACTGAAGTATTCTTAAACATTATAAGATTATTATAATGTTTAAGAATACTTCAGTATATAGTTTAGTAGATTATTGCGTATTCTTGAGGTTAATAATACATATTCAAGAACACATGGGACATGCCCATATGTCTTGAAAAAGCAAATTATATCAATGTCAGACGCCATGCATGCATTTTACACGCAAGACAGCATTAGGCACGATACCTCATGCCAATAATGCCATGTTGTTGTACGCCTATGGCAGTAACGGTCAAACAGCCCACTTAAGTTCATTTAACAGTCCACTTAAGTCAAAAACTTAGTATTAGTAACGCTAAGCACATTTTTTTCATCTTATCTGTTATCAGCAAATCGTTGACGGTCTGAACACTGTATCGACTATATATCGACTATATGTGTATTTATTAGTCCTAATATAATTTAATTCGTATGAGATCATGCCGATATCTACCATAAAGAATTTAATCATATTGATATCATAATCTGTAAGTCTTCCAACTCATTAATATATATAAGTACTTTTGTATTAATAGTGAGACTCCCAATATACAAATATGTCGTAAATTATTATTCGCCATTCAAAGATGGCGGCACTAGACGCTTTGCATTAAATGTATTACAAATTTTATATACCATTTCATATCAAAACTTCTAATGCTTTATCGCCTTTCAATATTAGTAATTTATGCTCCAGTCTATTTCAAAGGTATCATTGTCACTAATTAATAAATGTAAAGTATTGACAGAGGAAAAAAAAAAAAATAAAAAGTCCCGCTGAGTTTCTTGCGCCGGTTCTTCTCAGGTCTGAGGCATTAAATTTTGTGAACTGGTGGTAAATTTATTTGACGTTCAAAATGAAGCATGTAACTTCTTACTTTGATTAAAATTACTTGATTTGATTTGATATGCATAATTTTTCATACATATCTTTTGTGATAATAATAATAATGTATGTAAAAATTTTACGTGAATATTATATTTCGTTTAAAACTTTCTTTGAAAAGTATATCAGGAAAATTTTATTAAGTAACGCCATCGTGACACACTTAACAAATAGAGATTATATATATACAGTAAAGTATATGAATATACGTATATTGTGTAATACATTTATTATAAATATAATTTAATTACTAAGTATGTAAAATAATATTTTTAAATAATTAACTGAAAATAAACAAAAAAATTACATTTTTACATAAATTTTTGGTTCCGTAAGGCATTATGCTACCTGTCTATGGTTATGAACTTAAAAAAAAAAATGGTGAGATCCACATGGAGAAAATTAGCGCCAAAAAATTGATCAATATTGAATTTAAAATAATACTAATTTATCATGTTCATGTTTATATTTAATATGTAAATTTAATATTAAAAATGCCCGAGAAATGAAAATATAATCATACTAGACGTTTTCTTGGCTGGTAAGATGAATGTCTTCTAAGATTTATATGTATGCAACATAAAATAAATTGTAAGTTTTTAAGTAAATAAGTTAGTAAGTAAGTAAACACTTTATTTCGGAACACACACTGCTTCCAAAGTAACAATAATAATAATAACAATAAAAAAATACAACAAATACTATTATTCTAATGTATATAAAAAAAAACTAATATAAATATACGTTTCAATGAAAATTTTAAACGAAATACAATATCTACGTGAAGTTGCAGCTATTCCTTGTTTACAAAACCATGAAATAGTTATCGTAACATAAAAAGCTTCACGCATTACGTAAAAAACTTTACTACGAATCATAATTAAATAAAGCATATGCAAATTTTAGTTGACAACAAACAATTAGCCAACGTTCTACAATGTGGTTCACACTCGACTCTCGAGACTCGGCTGGTTTATTAATAAAGCTCATGCGTTACGTGTTGAGCTTAATGTACATGTATTGACACAGCAGTTGCCAATGCTATTACAATTCACGTATGTTAATTTATATAGATATTGATACCTGATTTAATAGGTACAGATTTATAAAGTATGAAAAAAATATTACTTAGGTGTATCTTAATATAAATTGTAGATTAATCAATATATGACGAAAAAATCTTCATATATATCGAGTGTGAATTTATCAACTCAAATTCTTCTTTGAAATCATATTTGTTTTATAATTACATAATGTATAACACAGGTGCTTTCTCAATATGAAAAACCGAATGAAGTCAGGAACGTCGAACGAACCTATATGTCGTAAATATTTAAAAAACGTGCAAAAAAATAATGTATCAGGAGTCAGGACTTGAACCTGCACAGCGCCTACAAGTCGGTCCAAGCGTTACCAATTAACCTATGCGTTCTTATCGAATTACGTCGAAATTATTAATGCTTATTGTAAGCATCTCTGTTAGGAGGTTATTTACAAGCTTTTGCCACCCATAGATTATTTCTAGGATTTATCATTTGGAAAAAGTGATTGCTATTTATGAAATATTTTATTATAAATATGCTTTAAAGTGTTGTTTATACACTTAGGATAAGATAGATATATTAGCAAGATTCGAATCCAACAACTTTGCAAGTGCAATGCCTCAATCCGGCGGAAAGTGGGGAACGGAAATGTTGAAAGAGATCGGAGTGTCTTAACACTAGGATCTCAGGTCCCCTCTGACTATCCTGCTTTATGCAGGAGACAGCGTGAAGCGAAAAAAAAAAGAAAAAAAAAATCAAAGTGTATAAATGACACAAAAAAATATGAACCCAATAAGTACCTCATTTGTACACGTACATACATTGTTAAACAATCGAAACTCGTAGTTGTAATAAGTTATAATATTGCGTAATAAAAAACTAAAGTATTTATATTATCATAAATATATTACATCTATGTATTGCACCTTAGTGTACTACGAGTATAGTACATAAAAAATATTTATAGGCCATCAAGTTAAACCAGTTTTAACACTCATTAAGTTCACTTACAAAAACAATTTTTATCTTTTATTCGCAAAGTAGACCCTGTCACTTATAATAAAATCAACAACTTAGAATATTATTATCATAAATTAGGTTGAGTAAATCGAGTCATAGTCGACATGTCTTGTGCGTTTTGAACTATATGGGCATTGTTAATTTAAATTTCATGCAATGATAATGTATTTTAATCCACAGGCAAACAAAAGAAATGTGTTTAATAATTTTTTTCTTAGCCTCACGCTATAGCATAATATAGCAGCGTAGGTAGGGGGAACCTAAGAACCTATTGTTAAGATGCTCTGTTCCCCACTTTCTGCCGAATTGAGACATTGCGTGCCGAGTGGCGAAACTCAACGCCGCGCTTTGCCTTGTTACTAGTCCCTATAATAGTAAAAAATCAAAACAATAAACTTTTTAATTTCCTGGAGTGGGAAACGAACCCACAACCTGTCGCGTTTACAATCAGATGCTTGTGCCTCTGCGCCACGACAGGCGTTAATATTTTGATTTTTGTAATTAAAACTTGACCGTTTATATATATAGACGTTGTTAGTTAAGTGGTGGCTTAACGCCTTGTCTGGTAAGACTGGAGCGGTTGTACAAAAAAAGCATACCGCTTTCTAGAAGTTTACCAAAAACCAAAAAAGTAAAACTTAAACTACTAAATTTTTAAACAATTTCGGTTTTGTAAGTATTTTTTTCTTATTCTTTTATTAATTGCTATTTACTGACCAGCCTTATTTCAATATGACATTACTATAATACAGCGATGGTCAATTGGCACGCTGAATCTTCAACTACATATGAACTATATATATATATATATATATATGGGACAATAATTCGTTAATCACTCTTAAATAAATAATAATATTATAAATTATTTTCACTAAGATATATAAATTAAAATTGAAAATTATAATTATAACAACGAATTAACTTGATTTGAAGTTGTCAGTCTCAGTTTACACGCTTAAGTGCTATACTATTAGAGTTATTACATTTCCAAGTATGCGAACTATAAAGGAATAAATCTGCCTACGGTGGGTTGACCCATCTTATCTTGATACATGTTGGCTTTTAAGTAAATACTCCTTTTTGTATAAAGGCAATTTACAAAAAAATGCACATAACTTGAGATCATGTTACATCATACTTAAATAAGATAAAATTTTATTCTCATGATACGATGCAACGTGACGTGTACTTAGAAAAAATGTACGCTTGAAGTAACGCTTATATTGTAAATAGATAAATTGTCAATCAATTTTGTGTAACCATTCGATTTTTGCGAGTTTCGTGATTGAGTATTTTCTCAGTAGTACGTGCTTCGCTGCCTCGATACTATGGTTCACGCTCCAGCGATCCTAACTGATAAGGCTGTCCTTGGCGTGATCGTGGGCAACGACAGGAAGCTCAAGCCTAAACAAAAAACAATATATCTACATACATTTGTATTTATAATCAAATGAACAAATTGTTATATTGTAATTTTTGCAGCTTGAGGGTTTTTTAACTGTATGCCGAGATAACTTATAATAGTTTCAAGACACTTTGTTCTGAATTTTCCGTCCAAAATCGAAACATGGTGTTGATCAGCGGAATTAAACACCGCCATTTGGAACATATGGAATATTTGGAACATGCGTACATATAAAACATAGTTTTATTAACAGTTCATTTACCGGTGACTAAACATACAATAGTTGCGGGTTCGATTACCACCAGTGGAAGAAGTTTTATTTTTTTTTACTTTACTAATCTTAAACAACACAAAGACAGTGTGAGAAATTGTAATAGCTTAAATCAAAAACTAATGTTTTTTTTTATATATTTGCGCAGATAGGTGGATAGATAGATAAATGTATTTTTTTTAACTTTTAGCTAACCCAGGGGCAAACCGCTCAGTTCTAATTCTTCGCACATACTTCCGACATTGTGTGTCTGGTAGGTAAACACAAAGTTAATTGAGTAAATGAAAATATATTGAGTATATTCACATTCCTATTTGTAAGATTTGAAATCAGGCCTAAATCAGCTACGATGGTTATCTCTATATATTAATACGTGAACCAAAAATAACCTCTTTCTACGAAAATTACACGGACGGAGGAGCATGGAACTTGACACACTCATAGCTTATATTACATATAGTACGTTGCTAGGCAACGCATTGTAAAAGCGTCAACGGGGACACTAGTATCTATAAGCACGTTAAAACTTATCATTTTAAAAGACACCGCTAATATAAAATGACTATAGTTTATGTAAATGAGCTATTTAAGATTTTTACAATTTGTTAATCTACTTGTTTCCAAACTTGAACATACGAATACTTAACCGAAGATTAATGATGTCATTTATTTTGAATTAAAACGAACCTTTTAAAACTTGTAGGATTACTTTATTGAACTTTAGTTAGTATAAAGTAAAACTATAACATGTTTTTTACACTTTTTAGTTTACAAAATTGACTTAAAAAATATATTTGTGTGAGCTTCTTTTATAATAGCATATCGTCGTTAAAAGCCAGTTATTAGATAGTAATTAGATTTTTCTGTCTGAATAAGAATTCTGTAAATAGATTTAAATATGTTGTTAATAAAAGATAAAAGCTTAGGTATATACGTACCATGTAAATTAATAATAAAAAATACCTATTCATATTTCGTGCATCGAAGAAGAGGCCATCATAGCGCAGTGTGACTGTGTCTAACTGTAAACATGATTCGTTGTGGGTTCGATCTCAACCTGAGGAAATAATAATATGTAAATTACTTTAATTTTCCCCACTCCTGGAAGAAAAAGTATGGTGTGGCGTATCGCCACTCAACACGCAATATCTTTATTTCGGACGAAAAATCGAATTGTCTTGACACTAGGTTCTCTTTTAGGTGTTCTGACTACACTATTATGGATGAAAAAAAGCGTAGAGCAATTTACTGTTATAATTTTCTGGTTCAATTTTATAAGATAAAATAAAATCAACAGCTTATTAAAGTTTCTCCATTTACTTTACGAATAACAAGAACGTAAAGAGGAAAGACGTATGTGTAATACGTAAGAGGTACAGGCCTGCGACTGTAAACGCGCCAGGTTGTGGGTTCAATTCCGACTCCTGAGAGTGAAAATATTAAATAATATTTAGTATTTTCATTTTCTTCGCTCTGGTAACAAGGCAGAGCGCGGCGTTAAGTTTGGCTACTCAGCACGCAATGCCTCAATTCCTGTCTTATCACTAGGTTCTGTGGTACCCTCTGCTTACCCTGTTATATGCGGCATACAGCGTGAAGCTAAAACAATGTAATTTGACCTGAAAATCTTAATTTATTTTTTCATACGCAATAAAAACATATGAAAACAAAACCGCTTAAAAGATTTCGCAATCGGAATACCTAACGCATCGAGGTTGAGTGAGGGAGTTGAGTGTGTGCTCTGCTCTTGAAGTAGACACTCAGACAACACTAGGATAATTAAAATACACCACAACGTAATGCAAGACACGTATTACTTGGCAAGGCTTTAATCACGTTGAATAGATCTTACGCTAGATACATGTTATTTGTTTCTAATGTAAAAAGGATTTTTTTTCTCGCTATAATCATATGTAGTGGGTTTAATAAACCTTTTTAGAGTTCCGTGTCAGTTACTGATAGCATATCGTCAGTAAAAGTCAGAAATTCGATGCCATGTCACCACTAAGCTTATGAGCGAGATTAAAGCTAAGACACAATAGAGCAAATACAAATATTTGCTATGTTGAAATGCTACATATTGTTGTAAAATCAACTTTTCAACATAACATTAATACAATACACATAAAAAAAATATGAGTGAAATCTTTTTTTTCATATTATGTCTACATTTCTTATGTTTCATTTGCTAATCTGCCAAACCGTCGGACATAAGTCTTTTTTGTTTTTTGCCTTTTAATTTTTTATTAATTTTATATTTGTTACCACAATATCGATAGATAAAGAATAATAAATACTAAAAGGTACCTTGGTACTTACATATTAATACGTGAACAACACTTGCTTACGAAAACTATGCGGGCGGAGGCCATATGAAATCAGGCTTTTCTTATTTTCATAATGCTTAATGCATTATAATGACAAAAAAATATATAACACAGACCACTGCAACATACGCGTAAAACATATGTTTCCTTAGTAACATGTGTTTTACGCGTCAGGGGGTCCACTAATACGGAACACTTTCTGCGAGTGATCAACTAGGGCTTGATCTTGTTCTATTGAGTTGATTGCTTAAGAATAGAATCTAGCTAAGTGCATGACAAGTTAATTTGCAGGACAAGATAATTTAATAATACGTTATTATACTACATTAGGTATGTACTCGTACAATACTTGTTTACTTTGAAAACAATTGCTTTAAGACACTAAGCATTGAGTAATGGTTGTGGATTCGATCACCACTTGGGGAATTGGTTATATTAATAAAAAATATTTTTAACCGATTTCAAAAAATAGGAGGTATTCAAGACGGCTGCATTTTTTATGTTATTTTTTTTTGAACCAATTTTGATGATCCTTTTTTATAGGACAGCTAGTGCTTTTGATGTGGTCGCATTTAAATTTAGTTAAGATTTGAAAGTTAAGTTTTTGAGTTATTCGTTATAATTTTAATTTATTTGAAGTTGGATTTCTTTAAATCTTACTTATCATTTTTTTCTTGATTTGATAAAAACAAAGCTTGGCTTATTAATTACGCAATATCTTAAAAAATGGGCGCAAATTGAATATCGGGATGACTAACACCATATTCCTGCGGGAATAAATATGACATGAAAAAAATTAAACTAAACATAACACGTTTAGATTATCTAAGTATGAATTTCACAACCTTATCGCGCCAATCTCGGTTCGCTTAGCGTTATATTCTATTAATAACATCTGTTACACGTGTTGTATTATTTCTCACGTGAGTACTTCGGTACAAGTTTATCGCATTTCCATATTAGTGCAAGGAATTTGTACCAAGACTGGTTCTGATTTTGCACTGCTCCATTACTTTTTTCATTTTTAATCGACGCCGCTGAGTCAAAAAAACTGGAAGAATCCATAGTTTTTGTTATATTGTTGTGTGTCCTTACGGGGACGAATGAATTATGTGATTATTTACTTATGGGAAACTACGTAAGTTATTTTGAAGAATTTTTATTAAAAATGCTTTGTCCATATTAAAAGTGAAACAAAATTTTATTAATCTCGTATTTAATGTAATTCTGATTAAAAAAGGAAGAGATATGAGGGTAATAGGTTCTAATAAAACTTAAGAGAATATTCATATTTTTAATATATTATCCATTGTGATTGGACAATGTAATCAAACTGGCAGAGTTTAAGAGTGGAATGACACAATGTACTTAGATTGTTTTTGCCCATTTCGCAAAGTGGTCGACATGAAAAAACGTTGTATAATATATTACCCGGCCAGGTTAAGATAAATGCAGTCCCTCATCCAACACGCAACGTCTAACAACAAGCGGAAAGTGTCAGAAGTTACTAGTAAGTTACTAAAATATAGTAGATGTTAATAAAAATGAGAAAGAATTGGGCGTATATAGTCTTTTAGAAATAAAATTATCAGATAGGCTTATGTGAGTCTAAAATCCGGTCTAACCGGACCGGTATAATAATCGTTAGGTGTAACCATTAATTTAAAAAGATTAACTGCGTTGATATTCTCTAGATTTATTTTCCAGTTTTAACTTTAAAATGAATTCTAAAATGGATAAGAAAGGAGTATGTATTATAATAAGCGCAGATCGTTCTCAGGCAACCTTGTAAAGTTCAGTGCAAGTATTTAGGTGCAAAATACTAAATAAATCATGACTACCACTCAGTCTGACAGCGATTTACATAAGAAAAAGTTGGTCCGACTGAGCAAAGAATTAAATTATAAATTGTAATTTTTGCGAGATGCTACTGACTGTATTTTTGTTTTGCTTCACTTTTTAAATACAAGAAAGTTTTGATAGAATCAGAAATTGAGTAATTTGTCTTCCAAACATTTTATATTAAAAAAAAACTATAAGAATGTTTCCTAAGTTTTACTTTTACAATCGAAATGATGAAGTTTAATTCACATTAAATTATGTCAAAGCAGAAATTGAATGAAAAGAGGTCCTTACATACGATAAAGTTAAAATAAGGAAAGATGTAAACAAATAAAATCAGTGTGGGCTCGCTAGTCGGGTTTCCACTTTCGCTTAAAAATTTTTTTTTGACTATTTAAGTGATTAAATCTCTAAAAGTGAACATGATTTTTATAATTTAAAAAAAGGTGAAATGAAGAGAAAATACACATTTATTTATTTATATTATATGTTTATGTATTTTCGGAGTAAAAATAATATTTTTTTACGCCTTCGTGGTGCAGTGATAGTATCACACTCGATAGTGGTATCTAAAATGATGTTAATTTTTGCGGCTTGATAAGACAAACCTCGGTATTTAGTTCTGTCATATAACACATTGTTTTTTACATTAATTGATGTAAAGAGTCTTTAAATTTTTTGTGTCTATGCAGAAAAAATGTCAAGATACAAAAATCTATTTACTCATGTAAGAAATATATACACATAAGTGGAATGACCGAAATATCCGGCGATGTCAGGGATTTTTGGTAATCAGGTAACGAACAGGATGTACGCCTAATGGTCGTCGTCACGCCTTTATATAACAAACGCAGGATAATACTATGTAATACGTGAAACAGCATTTCCGCAACTGCCCATCTTCAATTCGTTTAATTAAGTATATTTTAACATATATATTTTACTGCTAATTTTTATAAAATATCGTATAAATAACTTTAGTTTTTCAGAATGAAACCATTCACAACTTTATGTTTTGTGTCCTTTGTGCCTGTTTGTCGTTGAAATCCATAAAAAATCTGAATAGTGCTCTAGCTTTTGCTACACAAGTAAAAACTAGAGATGTTTGGAAAGCCCTTGAATATTTTTCCTATTTTTCCTTTCCTGCGTCCCTAAGAATCAAAATATATAAATAAAAAATATTTTTTGCCACATATCAGCTGTTAAATATTTACAAAACTTCTTTTCAAGGTCTGTTACCGAGGATCGTATCTTTTGCTTGTATAAAATAAGTAAATTTGTCTCTTTCAATCACTTGAAAATATTCTATGTTCAATATTTAAATATATTTAGTGGTGTTTAGTGTTGTGTAGCGGAACCTAACGCCGCGCTTTGAATTAGCGCAGGGAATTAAAAATAGTTTTTTAATTTGCTATATTATTACTAAACGGTATTTAATTTTCATGAAAACTTCATTCAAATATCGCTTTGCAGTTAAACACTTTTATACCGGCATTATAATAGCAACATATATTTAAAATCATATTTAAAAATACATTTGAATTATTTGTGCGATAAGACATTCATCTTGTGCTCGACTGGCACGTTCGAAGTGCCATAATTAAAGAACTCAACTGAAGAAATTCATCCTTAAATGCAGAAGAAAACCGTTTGCATGCAATGTTTGAATGCAGAAGAGAACTTTGCTAACGTTCCAAATAAATATAAAATAACTTTTTTATTAGACATTTTTAAGACAATACATGCTATTTCTTACTGTTAAGTAATGTAAAAAAAATAGCATAGAAGTACGTATGAAACGTAAAAGATAATACATACATACAAACATAGCTTCACGCTGCATCCAGCATATAGCAGGGTAGGCAGAGGGAACCTATTGCTAAGATGCTCCGTCCCCCACTTTAAAGAAAATAAATACTATAAATTACTTAGTTTGACTGATACATTATACAAAAATTATAAAAAAATATATTACTTATAAGAACATATAGGGCTCTCGAAATGCTTAGTTAAAAATCTTTAAGTTAGACACCTACTTAGTAGCCTAAAAAAATTTTTTTTTTATACTATTATTATATATTTTATACTACTATTGAACAAAATGTATTATGATTTATACAGATTTATGGTTATTCTGGTACAGCACCCTGGCAGAGAAAACCTAATGTCAAGACTCCTTTTTTGCGTTTCCCACCCAATACTAAACGTTGCATATTGAATGGCGGTACTCAACGCCGCGCATATAATGTTCTGTACTTTTATACATGAGCATATTATGTTAGCTTTATAATGTGGAAAAACTAAAAGTTCCCGTGAAATAATAAATTAAAGCATTTACTTTTTATTTCACAATTAAAGAAATAATTCAAAACAAGGTGATTGAACCCGTCTCCTTAGACATACTCGTAGCTAATTCTACTGTGACGCATCCCACAATGGTCCGTCATGCTTGAAAAAATCAATTAATACTTCTCAGTTATAATTTATTCAAAGTTCTTATCACTTTTTAATTACTTAATCAACATTCAATCACTCAACTATTAAAATATTAGTTTTTATTCATTCATATGTGATAAAAACGCTATAATATATTAGAAAATATAAATTTTAAACCGGTCCCCAAGATTTATTATACCACAACAAATGATAAGTGGGCGCTAAATCGTACGTGTGTTTTTCGTGGCCTTATATCACAAGGAATAAGGGTCAAACCAGTCGCAGGTGTAACGTTATAGGTATGTCGTCAGAGGCCGGTTACCTACTTGACTTTATGGTTTCGATTCAAAAACAAGGTCAAACTTTGTGCAAAAGCAAAATATTTATATGGGAGTGTGTCCTTTAAGTACCCTTCTCAAAGTATGAGAACATGGCTAAATGTTATATCAAATATTTGCTTATTTATAGCATTATGCATTTATTGTGCATATATAGATAGAAATATAAAGACTAACTTTACATAAAAAGTTTTACATTTACATAAGATACATAAAATGTTGATATAAACAAGCTTTCATGTTGTTTATTGTTAGTAATAAACTGAAGGCAGTTATTATTTATTTGTTATACAAAAAATAAGAATTTTAGGCTGTTAGACAAGATTTTTTATTAATAAATTTTAATGTCAACATTTGTAAAACGATTTTATATGACACATGCAATAAATAAGGAAAGCGGTGCCACTTTTTTCTCCTCGTTTAAAAAACCTAGACCCGAAGGAGTTCCATCGAGTGTTCGTAACAGTAACCTAAGATTTTTCGGCCCATTTCATATTAAGATGGCTTAAACTTAGTTCCCCGAAGAAAAGTTAGTAATTTTTCATGACGCCGTTTCGTCTGTTGTTCCAAAGTTCCGTTTTCCAGTTATTTGTTGGGTCATGAATCTTGAGGCTTGGGCTCACCTCCTTCCAGACGATGAATGAATACAAATAGCGTTTGCTTTTTTGCTATATTTTTCTTTATATTGGAATATTTTTAATATGTGGAATATTTGTTTTAATATTTTTATTCATTTTTTAACATTGTAATAAAATGATATATATGTAAATACTACGTTTATTACAGCATCTTACAATGCACAAAATTTAAAATAAACCAAGTGGCGACAGGTTTATATAAAAAATAACAACCGTATGATTCATAAATAACACAGATTTCAAAATATTTATATCGGAATTCAAACAAATCCATACTTAGTGAAGGTGACTGTTTTTCTTTCTTTATCAGTGACCTATACCAGCTACTGCTCTAGAATTGTATATATTTTTTTATTTAAAGATCTCATTTTTTATAGAAGTAAACAAAAGTATAAAAGTATTTTTATACGGATTCCTAAATAAGTGTTACCAATGCAAGCGTTGAAGTTTCCGAAGGACACTTTAAAGTTTTCGCCGTGGGTATTTTGTTCGTGCAAAGTAAACCTTTTCCACGAAACATTTTACTACTTAATAAATGGTACTTGAGAACAACATTGTTTGAAACAAATTATAAAATTCTTGGTGAGTTTAAAAATTCAGAAATTTTGGATACAATGGCTATCTTAATAGAGATTATTTTTGATTCTGAACGAAATAAACCACTTTTTCTTTATTGTTCTAAGTATTACCGTTCTATTTTTATCGAATAAAGCTTTTGATCCCCGTTCATTTCCCTATTTGCATTGCAGGTATCTTCAACAAAACGTAAGCATTTAATAGGATTGAAATTGGAAACACGTTTTCATTGTTTTATTATAATTCTCACTAGCAAATCATAATAAAACTTTGGTATACAGGTTTAATTGAGGCGTGACACGGGATCGGTAAAGAGAACGCAAAAGTACGAAACTGAAAAAGAATATATATAATTATAGCCTGCCTACCTTATAAAATATCTATAACTATGAACTTACAATTATTGTGTTCATTAAGTTACACCCAGGCTGCGTCATGATAGCACATCAATTGCCTATTTGAATTTAAATATATATATTGGACTTTTCGTTTTCATGAATCACCGCAATATTTTTTTCAAGCGTAACATTTGGAAGTAGCAATTTAAATACAATAAGCCATTTATGGCTCAACTTGTTATTTATATTTGGATGCTTAATTTCAAATTAGATCTCCGTTCCAATATATTATTAGACTATACGAATATATTATTAAATTAGAACGCAATGGTAGTAAAATTGAACGTTAAACTAATTATTGTGGCCAACCAAACAGCTGGGTCCAAATTACTGTAAAGGAATAAAGTTATGTCAACTGAAAATAACACAATACATTTATCACGTACTGGCCTTGTTCAGATTATTTAGGATTTTTAAGTGATTTTCATACGTCGCCGACAACTTTGCGTAGTTGGTAAACTACTAATAAGTGATAGTTAGGATTTAATTCACGATTAGGGATGTTTAAAATATTTTCGTTTTTTAGATCTCACATGACATTGTGTAATATTGAAATAAACCATCAAACGAAGTGGAGAACCACTTTCAACCCTCTGCCCTCACGTTTGGTGATCGAATAGAGTGGTATGAGTAAAGTCAGCCTATTGTTTTGAATGTAACACTAAGTTACAATTATTTATTCCATGGAATTTCCATACCAAGCTTTGTCTTAGGAATGGTCTAGTCATGCATCATTATCCTAGCTTTTTTGGCTACTGCTACCGAACTTGCAATGCTTACATAGATCGGCATAAATTGTGCTTAGATTAATTTGGTGAAGTTTCCTGATTTGCTCTTTTTGACTTGACAGTGTGACAGTGACAGTGGCTTTGTGACTTGACAGTCACACCAAAAAATATAAGCCTTTGTCCTGTTACGTTACAATAATTTGTAGAGCTAAAAAGTCACAAACATGGGTGTTTTGATTTTTTCAGTCAATGGGTAACATTTATAATAAAAATAGTTGAAATGTTGCTGTTTTTAAGTCCAAAATCCACAATAATTGGATTAGAGTGATCCCAAATATCATTTTAGAATTTACGCCGTTTACATTATAGCAGAGGGAACCTGAAAACCTAGTGTTAAGACACTCCGTTCTCCACTTTTCGCCGCCGCATTGCGTGCTGAGTGGCGGAACTCAACGCCGCGCTTTGCCTTTTTACCAAACCCAGGAAATAAAAATACTAAACTTTATCTACCCTGCTATATGCAGGATACAGCGTAAAGCTAAAAAAATATTAGCTTTTTTATTAATTGAATAAAACCAGAGCTTTCAGGGACCGCACCAGTACTTTTAGATAAACACTTACAATGCTTTCGAATCCAGAATACAGTGCAATACACAGTAATAACTAGTATAAGTGTAGTATTAAAATAATAGATTTTATTTCAGGCTGCTTTTACAGAAGTTTAATTTGGTTAATTTAAAGAAACCGACGTAAGGCTGGACATAATATTTAAAGTTTGACATTCCTTAGATTTTGCCTTAGGAAGAAAATAAATAAAGAAACAATATAATTTTCTTTTCATTTCTCTCCTAATATATATAAACTAACTTAAACCTGTCTGTTTGTATAGAAATAAAGAAAAAAATGTCTCGTTACTTACACGTATCATTAGATACGTACTTCAGTATATTTTTCGGTTGTACGTTCACGCCTTAGCGGTTCGGCTGATCGTTATTCAATTTGGCACATGGATTGTTTTTGACACGAGAACGGACGTGGGCTATTTTTTCCATTGAAAAAGTATTCCTATGGGTAAACCTTTTATTCATCTATTCAAATTTAACACGGCAGTTACAACAAAATACTAACGCGTCCTAAATGTGTAATATTTTTTAAAGATCAAATTCATGGTCCTGGAACTTCATTTAAAAACTAATTTCGCGACGAATATCTAAAAGCAATTTCGAAACAATTTCTCTTATAAAAAACACATTACGCAACTTTTTTACTTTGCGTGGAGAAAGTTTGGCCAAAATAATACGTACTCCCGCAAAAGATTAAAAGGGCCCGCGGTGAAGAGGAAATAACGAAATAAAAGGAAACTCTTGTTGGACCGTGGAAACAAAACTGTTTGTATTTATCTTTAACGAAATTGGATTATAAAGTCACGTTAAAATACTTGAAATGGAGAAAGATTTCATTTAGGTCTCACCGAAAATCAAATAATGATATTAAATAAAAGAAAGCAGTAACTTTATCTAAAATAATAATTAAATAAAAATGCGGCGTTGAGTTCCGCCACTTAGCGCGCAATGCCTCAATCCAACGGAAAATAGGAAACGGAATTATTGAAAGAAAAAAGAGTGTACACTAACACTAAGTTCTCTGGTTCTCTCTGCCTACCATGCTATATGCGGAATGCAGCGTGAAGCTGAAAAAAAAAGAAAATTAAATAATAACCTTTATATGTAGTCTCACCTCCTCTCCTGTCACAATACAGGCGTCACTACATTTACAATGTCATTCACAATGCAAACATATCGGAAGTGTTCAGGTAGTAGCAGTGACTCATTTACAATTGACCCAAGACTTCGAACCGCGAGTCGAATGTTTTACTATACATATACCGTGACTTTGCCATGACTAGATATTTCATCTTTGTAATATGAAATATGTAAATTATGTAACTAAGACTAGACGAAAATTCGACTGTATTTTTTATGTCACTTGTGTGTCTTGTGTCACGGAGTGTCTTAACATTAAGTTCTCTGGTTCCCTCTGCCTACCCTGCTATATGCAGGATACAGCGTAAAGCTAAAAAACAAATAATATGTATATTACTGCGTTTCTTTTTACTGAATAAACCAAATCTTATGATTCTTTTTTGTATGATAGCTAGTTTTCAGAAGCAAAAAAGGCAGACTTCAAACAAAAACACCACCATATGCTGATATGGTCCCACTTAAGCTCAGTTAAGATCTGACGAATGGTTTTTGAGTTATTGGTAATAATTGTACTTTTCAGAGCATTATTTTCTGTGAAATAGGTATTTAATTAAAATCTTAATTATTATTATTAATGCACTTAACATAAACTTGTGGCGTACACACTTATATTTATTATATAACAAACTAAAGTAAATACACCACAAGTTCACACAAGAAGGAATATTTTTTTATAAATTAATAAAGCACTCAAAGCAACGTTATAAAACGTTGGCGCATAAAGGATAAATAATCGCTTTCAAGAAACTTGGTCTTAAAATTCAATAACAGACGTATTGAGACTTGAGAGGAAGGGTGGAATGAGTGATTGAGTGCAGATAAAGTGCCTATTGTAGGTGTTACTCGAGGGTTTTTATTCTCAGTCGTTGTGTTTGGATAAGGAGTTCATAATATCATACTTTTACTTAAAATTATTTTATATATCACGCTTTTATTAGGTTCATCTGTCTAATAATTAACTATCTGCCTTGTAGCAAGGCAAAGCGCGGCGTTGAGTTTCACCACCCAGCACGCGATGCATCAATTAAGCGAAAGGTGGGGAACGGAAATCATAAAAGAACGGCGTGACTTAAAATTAGGTTCTCGGGTTCCCTCTGTCTAGCCTGCTAGGTGTGGGATACAGTGTGAAGTTAACGAAAAATCTATCTGTCGATGTTAGAAAATCTTGTATCTTGTTATTAGCACACGTGTCCGGATCGTAACTTTATGCGTATTCCATTTAATTTTTTGTTACATTATTTTTTTTAAGTACATTCCCAAAGTGTTCGAATCTATAGCTATCGCGTTTAAACAGGTAAAAATGCTAAACGAGTCAATAATTTTCAGTTTTAATAAATAAAAATCGTTTTTGAAACTGACAAATTTTATAAGTCCTAACAACGAAATAAAAAAATGAAAAAAAAAAAAATAAAAGAATTTCGTAGTATCTAAATTATTTTCATAAAAACTTTTAAAAATTCATAATAATAAAGCAAAATGTAAATGCCTTAAAATAATATCTCATGATAATTATGTTCTAAAATACGCAGACATGAATTTCATTACATTCATTTCTATGAATATGAGTATAATAGAATATTTTAAACGTAATTAGTATCAAATGTTTGTTATCTATAATATGTTTTATAATTTAGAAGTATAATGTTACATTTTTTGTTAGTTTTCTTTTCTTACCTTATGAACCGTAACATAATCATTTTTCTTAATACAGGTTTTATGAAATTTAAATTAGACGGCTAATTTAAAGTCTTTAGGATAACAACGTTTCTATTCTGACCTTACCCCACTTTTTTCTTTTGGTAGTCTTTATTTTGGTCATTAAATTCTATCATATCTCTAACTGAGGTGAAAGAATATTAAAAAACATCAAACATATAAAACATGACTAAAACCCAGTGGAAACTCGCGCATGCCATACGACGCTTCGCGGGACGGACCGTCTATGCCTGCCATTGTCGCCTTCATGTGCTCCAGGGTTTTTCTAGAGTTTATGTTCAAGACTTCAACATCAACACAATTTTATGATCATAAACCTAAGCTTATACTTTCCTATTACATATACCTATTATTTGGACACACAAATTTGGAGAAAATGTAAAATTGAAATTATTCTACAATATTATTTATGGAACAAAGGGTACCAGCGTTATGAAACAGCAATTTGTAGTAGGATGGACGCAGATACTGCAGGGCACACTTAACGTGGACACTTCACAGTACAGATGTGCCTTCCTTTTAAGTCAAAATTAAAAACATATTAAGGAGGAAAGTATACTATTCTATCCAATACTATACTGATATTAATGTGTGTTAAATGTCGACGAGGTTCACTCGGATAAAAATATATTACATGTTTATTTATGTATAATTCATATCATGGAGCTTTATATTTTTCTATAGAACTTGTACATTAGGATATATTTTTAAATTCACTTTGACAGTTCCTTTTACTATATTCCGTCCAGTTGGGAAACAAAGAGGCACGTAACTGAATTGATTTTTTTGAAACTCAAAAAATGTGTATTGTAACTAAGCCTGACACACTAGTAACGTATGTGGCACTCGATTCACAAACAAACGCATGATTCATTGTATCTGTACATATATGTATGTAGTATGTACTAACTAGAAATAACCAGCTGTGTAATTTCAATTGAATTGTAAATTATCTCATTCTGTAGTAAACAAAGAAAATAATAATTTAGACTACAAAATTGCACTTTTATTTCATTTAAGCATACTCGTAGCGGAGGTAATGAAAAGTGTTTCAATATAATTAAATTCGATGTGGGAAAGTTTCAGTTTGATAGGTAAAAATATTTTCATTTCAGAATGTTTCTTCTGTGTTAGTTACGTACGGGGTGACGTTTTGTTACTTTCTTTTTACTATATTCTGATAATAAAAGATTAATTGACATTGTTATAAATGTAATAAACTTTCAAAAATTAATAATATATTATTTATATATTAAAATATAATATTTTCAGAGCAACGTTGCTTTTTTCAAGTGAGAAGTCTAGCATGAAACAGCATTATCGAGATGGTCGTGGATAGCCAGTTTATTTCAAATATATACGTTTTTAGAACTCGAAATTATTATTAAAACTACCAAAGTACGACGTAGTCTGATTTAATAATAAATTTTATAGATGTGAATGAATGCGCCTGCATTGATGTACATGTGCCGCTCGGATAACATTGAAACGGAAATAGATATGCAACTTTCAAATGAACTGCGTTTGTTCAATACGATTTTAATGCTTCTTAAAATACTTCTACATAAAACAAATATACAACACATACTAGTGTAGAATAGAAGTTTTCTTTGTATGTGAATAAAGGCGTAAGGTTTATAGTTTCAATGACTTTGTTTTATCTATACTACAGGTAATATTGTACGTCATTCAGTCGTGAGCAATTATTTTCTAGTATTTTATACGTGGCTCTAAACGAAGTGTGATTAAACCCATATTTGTTTTTATTGAAACTACGTTCTTTTCAGTACTTTAAACGTGTAAAATGCTTCTTACACAGGCGTTTAATGCGCAGTTATAAGTCATTGAATTTAGTAATAGTCAAGGTCGCTATGGTACAGTTATAACTCCTAATGCGTTTTAGCGCAGCTAAATCTAAAAGTCAAGGAGTTCTGCCATAGTCCAGGCATGATGAATAATTGAGAAAGAACCCAGCAATATGGCAGTTTCTTCATCACTTTTCGCCTGTTCAAAGAGTTTTTGAAGCCGTCGTGACGCAGTAGTACACTGCCCGCCTGTAAACACGAGAGTTTATGGGTTCGATATCCACCTGTAACGTATATACTTAAATTATTTTCATTTCCTCGCTCTTGTTAGACACAGTGCAGAGCTGAGTTCTGTCACTAAGCACTCAATGTCTCAAATCCGATGGAAAGAGGGGAACTGTCTTAAAGTGACATTAGGCTTTCTTTAATTACCCTGCTTTGCGGAAAATTGCATGAAGCTATAAAATACAGGACTTTCTGCATTAGGACAACTAGAAGACACATTTTATTTACCAGGTCAAAAAAATACTCGACAAGCCTCTAAGCCTACAACGACAGTACAGTTTGCGTCGGTACCATGTCATTGTATTTTTGTATGACATAAACCAAACGGTAAACCTAAGAGCATTGATTTGGCGAAATGAAACCATGAAAACACGGTTATATTTCGCAAAATCATTTTGTGAATTGATTTCTATTCGTAAATGTTATGCTCAGTGATTTTCTTTAGTACTTATTTCTTTTGACGAAATCGTTACGCAGTCATATTTGCAAGTCATACTACCACAGTAGATGCGGGTTCTGTTACAGGAAATGTTCATATTTGAAATTCATCCATCTGATCAGTTGTCAAATCAAACGCTTGTGGCGTTTAGTTACGTGATACAACAATTCTCTAATTTATAATCTATATATAAATACGTGAAGCAAAAACTTTGTATCCCTTTTTACGAAAATTAAGCGGACGGAGGAGAATGAAATTTGTCACAATTATAGGTAATATAGAGAAGTAGTGCATCATGATAATTTTTTAAATAATGCATAAGAAGTATATTAAATTAATAATAAAATAAATGTTACACACAATAACATGGTTTGACATGCATGTTTATATAAAGTGACATATACATTCATAAAGACAACGCGTTGTTAACGCGTCAACGCGGACAATGTTAATAATTAAATCGCAGAACCCATTTATGTTCGCATTTCGTAATACAAGAAATGCGTAAAGTTAAATATTCTCTTATAGTATACGAGGTGTGTTCAAAAAGTAAGGTGACTGTGAAATTTGGCGGGCAACGTACTTTCGATTATCGATTTTTTTATTTTGTTATGTTGGTACACTCTTCCCGAACATCTGTACCAAGTTTCAAGTGTATAGCATTTTTTGTTTGGTTGGGAGAGGCGTAAAGGTTATAAGTGAAAAAAAAAAAAACGTTCAAGCAGTGAAGAAAATTGTTCTGGAAAATCGTCGAATCACTATCAGAGAAGTTGCTGAGGATGTTGGTATATCGCTTGGCTCGTGCCATGAAATTTTTTCTAACGTTTTGGGCATGAGACGTGTGTCAGCGAAGTTTGTTCCGAAATTGCTCATCATTCATCTTTGCTGGTGAGAGATTTTTTGGCCAAAAACAACACCACAATCATGCCTCAGCCACCATATTCACCGGATTTGGCCCCATGTGACTTTTTCTTGTTCCCAAAACTAAAGAGATCTATGAAAGGACGGAGATTTGCAACGATTGAAGAGATAAAGACTGCATCGCTGGAAGAGCTCAAGGCTATACCGAAAAGTGCTTATGAGAAGTGCTTTGACGATTGGAAAAACCGTTGGCATAAGTGTATTGTATCTGAGGGGGATTACTTTGAAGGGGACAACATAAATATTGATAAATAAATAAATATTTTTTCTTAAAAATACAAAGTCACCTTACTTTTTGAACACACCTCGTATTACTCTAGTAGTCTGATATACTACATATGCTATATATTTTCAACCGACTGTCAAAAAAGGTGGAGGTTCTTAACCTTTTTTGATTTGCCTCTATCTTCTATGCGTGTTACCGTATAACTTTTTATTGGATAAATCAATTTTGATAATTCTTTTTTTTATATGATAGCTAGTGCTTCTGATATGGTCCCATTTAAATTTAATTAAGATCTTGATGAGAAGTTTGTGAGTTATTCGTAATAATTTCATTTTTTAGTACATTTTATTTGAAGACGGAATTCTTTATTGTTAAAATCTTAAGTATTTTCTTGCCTACACTTTAACGGCACACTAAAAAATACGTGTATTCTACAGTAATAAGTAACACACATAGAAAATTAGACACGTGCAAACAGTAAAGCAATAACTATTGGTTTATGACTGTTTACGGTTAAAGGTGCACGAACAAGAGGTTACGCTTCTTTTAGGTTGTATGTTAAATTGATGATTTATTTTAACAAATTTAGATAAATCATTTTTCTAATTTTAACCGATTGAAAAGGAGGAGATTCTCAATTCATACATACATTCATAGCTTCATGCTGTATCCCACATATAGCAGGCTAGGCAGAGGGAACCTAGTGTTAAGACACTCCGTTCCCCATTTTCCGCCGAATTGAGGCATTGCGTGCTAAGTGGTGGAACTCAACGCCGCGCTTTGCCTTGTTACCAAATCCAGGATATGAAAAATTCCATATCCTGGACTGGGAATCGAACCCACAACCTGTCGCGTCTACAGTCGCATGCTTGTGCCTCTGCGCCACGAGAGATTCATAATTCGACTGTATATTTTTATGTGTGTAACATAACTTTTTACTGGGTGAACAAATTTTGGTGATTGCTTTTTTATATTATAGCTAGTACTTTTGATATGGTCTCATTTAAATTCAGTTAAGATCTGAAATTTTTAAGGTGTTCGTTGTATATTTTACTGCATTTTCTTTGAAGTCGGTTTTTTTTTATTCATTAATTTTTGATTGATACTGGAGTCACGTAAAAAGCATGAGGACCCCCCAGAAAGCAAGCATGAAGAGGTTAATGACTGTGGACGAGGCGAAAGAGGTACGCACGGACCGTAGCGATTGACGCTCCAGTCTCTCCGACTACCCACCCAGCAAGGGATAAAACGTGAAATTAAGTAGGTAGGTATTAATTTTTGTTAATAATTTTATTTTTTTTGCATCAGCTAAGGTAAGAAAATACTCGAATATATTATATAATAATATTTAATTTAAGAATCATTTCCACTTACTACCGTACAAATGGTTTTGTGCAAAAAATATGGATATACAAATATTTCTTGCTCCCATTTGCTATTGTGATAAGTGTGTTTAAGAATCAATTCAACATGGTAGGTATAACAACAGAGTCATTCATAAGGTACTACGTACTAGAAATAGTTTAAAAACTTGCAAATATTTAACCTACGCTTAAGGCCTTTGTATGTTTGTATTCAACTGAACACATTGTTTGTGGGTTCAAATTCTACTGGAATATTTATAATACAGTTTTTCTTTAGCCATTGGGCAAAGTGTGGCGTTAATACATTCTTGGTGTCAATTCATTTATTAATATTATTAACTGACTTCAATAAAAAAGGAAGTTCTCAATTCGACTCTAATTTTTTTTTACTATGTGTTACCGCAATCTTTTTACTGGCTGAACATATTTTTTTATATGCTTGTTCCTCTGATGTAATGTTGGATCCCTCCCTCTTTCTTTAAATTTAGTTTACATCTGACGAATGGTTTTTGAGTTATTCGGAATAATTCAATTTTTAAGTTAATTCAAGTCGGTGTTTTTTAATTAAAGTCTTAATTATACATACCTTATAATCGCTTGTCCAAACACAAATGCCAAAATATCTACATCAATTCTTTACAGTTATTATGTTTATATTTAATTAAGTGTCAGTTGGCTTGATCAAGTACGCTCGTCTGTTCTAGGCAGCGCGTGGGTGACACCCACGTACGTGTAACGAGTAAAAGTGTGAATAAACTTACGATTACGCATCATGTTTAATTAATGTTAAACATTATGCGTAATATAAATAAAGAATGTACTGAGAATGTCATGGTGCAGTGGATCAGCGTCTGTAAACGCGACTGGTTTTGGGTGCGAATTCTACTTGGGGGATGATTATATTTAGATTATTTTTATTTAACGCCTGTCGTGGCGCAAAGGCACAGGCGTGCGACTGTAAACGCAAAATTTGTGGGTTCGATTCCCAATCCAGGAAATGGAATTTTTCATTTCCTGAGTTTGGTAATAAGGCAAACCGCGGCATTAAGTTCCGCTACTCAGCACGCAATGCCACAATTTGGCGGAAAGTGAGGAACAGAGTGTCTTGACACTACGTTTTTTACGTTTATCTTACACTATAGGAAAGGCGTGGTTCAAGTACTAAACCAAATATTGAGCTTTGGTACTAAATTTTTTTATGTTTTATTGACTGGCTTATTTTAAGCTACCATAAAATATATAACAAAAATAACTTGTAATATTTGCACGAAACGAGAATGAATACCCTACCTTTATCGATACGTTCATACATACTAAAGTGACATATGGTAATAGACACATCTGTGTCAATATCAAACGGTAGTCTTTCACAGCCGCGTGAAAGGATTAATTCGTTAAAATTGAAATGAAAAGGTATAAAAAAAATATTCGAGATTTATACGAAAAATGGAACATGAGAAATAAAGTAGGTAATAGGGTTAAGAGTTTTAGTTCACTAAAGAGATATTTTTTCGTTCGTCGACAGTTCGAACAGTTCGCAGTTAATAGTGAATGCAATGTGACATTTCTGTATCTAAATGAAAGGTTGCGTTTTTTTTAATATATCCACAATTATGCAATTGTATGCAAAACAAGGCCATCATGGCGCAGTGACAGTGACAGAGTATGACCGTGTAAATAGGTTGGTTGTGGGTTCGTTCCGCCGAGAAAATATATTTAGATAGATATAAAAATCAAAACGCAATATCTTGAATTCCTTCTAAAACACTGGTTCGATTTTTGTGATTTCATGTGTGTATGAACGTTTAGAGTTGAAAGTTTTTTGGCACAGGAATTTGCCATACACAATTGCCGTCAAATATTTTCTACCTTTCATAGCTGCAACAAATAGTACTACAACTCGTGTGTCGATATTTCGCTTTTATTCTTTTATTTCAATGGAATAGATCAGTGTTCAATTGTGCACATGCTGTATTGTAAATAAAGCATATTCTGTTTGTAATATTCATACTGTTGATTATTTTTTTATAGGAGTCTATTTTTTACTGTTTTGAATCGTACGTGTTGTTCTTTTAGAGAACGGACCACCAAATCCTCCGTCCATACATTTATATATAATTTTTTAATGTTTTCAAAAAAAAAAGGAATGATTGGACGAAAAGCAGGAGAATGACTTAAAGTTAGTTTCCCGACCAATGTTACAAATTTCAAAAAATGTGTAATCTAAATTAAATTGATTAAATAAATCTAAACGAATGTGAAAATAATATAAAGCTATTAAATACAGTAATACGATGTTTTCCTCGTGAGCCACAAAAGGTGGAAAAGTCAAAGAATTCAATACTAGAATTTACAGGGCGTACAAGTACAAGGAGACCCGTCTTTGTCAAGCTTTCAGCAAATTCCCGGCCATTTTATTCCAAACCTTTGGCTTTTTTGAGATTTTCTTTAATTTAATTTCTTAAAGAAAACGTATTATTTTTACTATACGTATTATTTTTAAGTTATAAAAGCGATGTAATGAATGAATTCATCTCATGTCGTTTATTTAACAATGAGATGAGAAAAGCAATTGATAGCGAGCCTTGACCTTAGAAAATCAATCTTATATATGCAATCTGAAGATACAAATAAAGTGTTTGAAATCTTATGTTTTATCAAATTATTATCAATTTGGTGAAAACAATTTTATTTAATATGTAAAAAAGAACTTAATATTAAAAATTTGTTAAGTATATTCATAGTCTTTTCCTGGCCTTTTCATTTCAGAGGTATATTAGTTTCACTCGTCTCAAATATCTAATTATTTATCACTGTAAGGAAATCTTTGAACACTATTTTGGTCCACTCCTCACTATCCAATCTTCTTGGAAATTAGCGCAAGTGTTCGGGTTTGATATTAATACAATTCAAAATTTTTCTTGACAGTATAAAAAGTTATAAGGCTATAATTTTAAAAGTCTAAATTAAATTCTTAATATCTTTTTAAAATAAATTGGTTATTATTGTCTTTACTTGTCATTTCTGAAAGGAAAAATCGATAACAATAACACTTAAAGTAATGATAATTATAAAATACATGCTAAATTAATAATAGAATAACGTAAACAATACGACAAAAAACTATTTATGAATTCATTATAAAATAAGTTATTATATTGTTAACATGAAATTGAAAAGTCCTGCGACTTTGTGTGTATGGGCTATAAAACTTAATATCCCATTTTCTCCCATATTTGACGGAATTTTGAAAAAAAAAGTCTTAGTGCTTTCCTACACTCCCCTCCCCAAGGAACATATGTACGTGACAAATTTCAGCTCCTTCCACCTAGTGCGTGGTCTCTCAAGTACTCATGAGTAATATATAGATAGTAATATATGTATATAAAAAAGAATTCATTCTTTTTTATTATTTTTCGGTCGCCATTTCCAACAAAGTTTCCTATTTTCTAAAACTAAATGTAATAACGAAGTATTTTAATTAGCTTCGATAACGTAATATAATGCTTTATTTAAATGACGTTCGAATGTGGTAACGCAATAGAACTGTAGTGGCGTATCATTTGACCATAACCTTTAGCGATCGTGTATGTGCATGATTATGAAAATTGAATTCGTCCTTGCTATTCGCACATATTTTACGATACACTTACTATAATAATATAAACAAAATCATTGAAGGTTATATTTTTGTGAGGCCATTATGGCGCAGTGGAACAGTAACTAACTGTAAATGCAATTGGTAGTGGATTCGATTCACACTCGGGGGTTAATTATATTAAAATTATTTTAATTTCTACGCTCTGGTAGAACAGAGCGTCTCAATTCGGCTGGAAAGCCGTGAATTGAGTGTCTTGAAGCTAGGTTTTCCCTGACTACTCTGCTACATGTGATAAAACGTGGACTCTATTTAAAAAATAATAATAATATCATCATCATAGTGCAGTTGGACGTACGTTATTATAGGTTCTAATCTTACATAGGGAAAATTTGATTTACCTATAAAATAATTTAATTTCCCTGGATATTCATTATTTTGCTTCCTTCGCATAGATCGAGATGCGTCGATAAAGTTGTGCGTGTTTTGTCTCAACTGAATGAGTTTTATATAATATCAATTTTAAAACCAATGTTATAAAAGTTTTCTTATATTGAATAGTTTATGTTGATTTTTTATTTATCGTTTTTCGATGGGAATAATAAAAACCCGATACTGGCAATTTGCGGTTTTCACATATTCATATTAATAACATATTAAATAGAATTAAATAAAAAATAAACAATATAAAATGAATGTGCAATGTTTGTAATTAGTAGGTATATCTATATTTGATACAAAATACGTATTTTTGTACTTATATATACGTCATATAAGCCATCGTGGCGCAGTGGTATAACACATAACTGAGAAGTGTTAAAACTGTAGCTTATGGGTTCGAACCCCACTAGGGGAATGATAATATTTAAACTATTCCTTTTAGATTCTGATAAGACGAAGTGCGGCGTTGAGTTCCGCCCACTTAACACGCAATGCCATAACTTCGGGCGGAAATTGATAAACTGAAAGTCTTGACACCAGGTTCTCTTGCTATGCGGAAGAAACGACAAACTGTAAACAAAAATATATACTTAAATTCTTATGTAAACATGTAACACTGTAAGAAAGGATTAATATTGACAATGGAAGATAGCGTTAAACAGCCTTGACTTTTACTTCTATCTCATTGTTGTAGGGACATCAACATGGTGTAGATTATTTGTATTACGACATCGTATAAAGTACGTAGATACAATGACTCATTACGTTGTATTTTACGCTAGTGTTATGGTTCTATCATTATTTATATATCTGACTGACTAGCTCTACATACGGGTTTGTCTATATTAATTCTATAATATTCTATTGATTAAGTATGGCAGTAAAATATTTCAATAATAGTTTCACAAGCTTAAAAATATCGGGTACACTTAGACTTATTACCAACTTTTAAATTTTTATGTCTGAATCGCTTTGAGTCTAAATTAATTGATACTGTCTACTAATACTCTTATAAGTATGTCCTGAAAAATCCAGAATCATTCTGAATATATTGTCAAAATTGATCGAGATTGGTCCTAAAGGATAAATAAAAAAATGCTAATGTATTCATTCGCATATTTTTTAAATTTCGATCTATTTTGATATTATTTTGAAATCTTTAGTCTATCTGTGTCTGTCTGCGGCGTTGGGTTCCGCTTTTGTCCTCCAAATAGCACCTATAAAGGTGTCTGATAAAAGATGTTTCTATTTTCTATATTATAGAGAAACGTGAAAAAAAAATTAATACAAATACAAATATTCCTTGAGTGGGATTCGAACCCGTTAATATCGCGCCATTATTCTATCTACAAGTACATTTGAATTAAATCTGTTGAATGTTGAATATTAGATGACAAACGTAACCATGTTAACAGAAAAAACATAAGCGATGGAGTTGCAATAATCATGCACATTTATCATACTACAATGTAACGACAAACATTTCATAGAAATTACGCGTTTCAATGACGTGTTGTTTATTTCTATATTGTTATTTATAAATATGATAATCATTTTGAGTATTCAAGTCATTGAGTGGTGAAATTCTTTTTACATGTGGAATATATTTGTCTATGTGTTAAAACATATATTTATTTATTTATTTATTTATTTCTATTTCTATTTCAAGTAAACCTTAACCTATAACAATAGTAGTTTAAATCACAATAATATTTGCCATTAAAGGTTAGGCTAACAATATATACTATAGTAATAGATAATAGATACTGATTTGACAATACAAATCACGGTGTTAGGTTTCGCCATTCAACATACAATAAATACCTTCACGGTCTATCCTTCATACCAGGTTAGTTGAAGACCACTTGGTATCAAGACACTCCGTTCGCTGTTTTCTGCTTAAATTCGAGAAATTGCCTTGTTATCTGGCGGAACTTAACACCGCGCTTTTCAACATATAATGTTCCTTATAAAAATCGGAAGCGGTGAACGGAGTGTGTTATATATAATAATATCTATAACTAGGTACTCTTTGTTGGTCCTGTAAATTACAGGCGATTATTTATATATGCGAATATTTTTTATTTCATACATAAATGATTATTCAGTTTTGTACTCATATGCGTCGCTCTTAATGAAGTTATTCAACAAGTTTGATAAAGGCCATATTATATTATTTACAAACTGATAATTACATTCCAATGGATCACAATAGTTTTAATTGAAATAGATACATTACTTTTTACACAACAAATACAAATTTAGTGAAATATCCATACCAAGCGTAAATAAATTGATGAACCGAAAATACATACTTTTTGGACAGGCATTTTTGACCGACTTCACAAAAGGAGGAAGTTCGCAATTCGACAGTTTTTTTATGTCTTACCACATAACTTTTTGATGATCTGAGAAAGGTCGCTGGTACCCTGTGGCTCAGAACAACAAGAGATAGAAAAAAATGGAAAATGTTAGAGGAGGCCTATGTGTCGCGTCTGATGTGTAAATTATATTTTTGTAAATTATGTAAAAATTCAGTAATAAAGGCTTTGTACAGTACTGTACTGTACATAACTTTTTACTGGGTGAACCAATCTTTGTGATTCTTTTTTTTATAACATAGTTTCTGATGTGATCCGAGAAGTAATTTTCGGCCGATTTTACTTTTAAGTGCAAAATGCAGTCTTCTCTTTTTGTTAAAATATTAATATAATTATTATGTTATTTAAATACTTTTGTATCTGAAACTGTTACATTTGCTTAAAATGTATTTAGTCACTTATTCAATTCCTATGAATTGAGCAACCATAATGGAAATGAGTATTAAAAGAAAATACAAATTGACTTATCAATGTATTTACTGCTGTTACCAATATACTGAAATAATATTATGAAAAAAAATATTATTGTAGTCAATCTAATTAGACCAAGAGATGGCGTTAATATAAGTACCGTCGACAAACACGATATATTTCTAAATCAGCCGAAAATGAGAGAACAGAATATGTTATCACTACACTCTCTCCGTTTCATCTGTATGACGCGAAACATTATAAAAATACCATTAGAGTTAACAATGATCAACTTAGTTGATTTATTAACGCTTTAAATCAATAAACATGTTAAGTGTCTATTGGTACAATTCACTTGTCATGCTTCCTTTGTGTGAAATTAATTAATATGAAATTATTATGACATTATTGTCGTTACTAGTAGCCCCGTTCACGCGTAAAATACGCGTTGACTTAACGACGTGTACATAAATATATGTATGCCAAACACGTAGTAGAGTGTGTAATGTTAAATTTATGAGCTTCGTGTCTAATTCTATTATTATAAAAAATATTGGCATTTACTATTACTATTTCTCCATACAAAGTTAAGATATACTAAATTTGAAACTTGTCCATCTATTTATGTTTTTGTAAAAAAAGGATTGAAAGTTTTTCCTCCGCGTGCTAATATAATGATTATATTTGACGTTGATGTGTAATTACGTATTGTTGTTGTTGTTATCTTCATACAATTAATTTAATTACCATTACGAATTTTCTACAATTTAATGAAGTAGATAGAGATGACTTAGCATATCCTAGCTTGATTGTTTAGAGACAATAAGTAGATTGGCATAACCTGAGACCGTTTTGAATCTAGACCGAAGAAATATGTATTTCCTTTTTTTTAGCTTTACGCTGTGTCCCGCATACAGCAGAGTAGGCAGAGGGAACCTGAGAACCTAGTGCTAAGACACTCCTTTCCCCACTTTCCGCCGTATTGAGGCATTGCGTGCTGAGTGGCGGAACTCAGCGCACTTTGCCTTGTTACCAAACCCAGTAAATGAAAATACTAAACTTTTACATTTCCTGGAATGGAACCCACAACCTGTCGCGTTTATAGTCGCTTGTGCCTCTGCGCGACGCATCTTTCTTGGTGTGGGATTTTTATAGAACTACCGTTTACAATGTGCCTGTACATTGTAATTCAGCGTCTTAGGTGTAGTCAGAGAGAACTTTGCGTCATGACACTCTTTTTTCCACTTTTTGACTTGTTAAGTGGCGCAACTCAACGCCAGCGAAATGAAAATAGTTTCAATTATCCCCGGATTTCACAATTTGCAATTTATGAGTTATGGTATCATTAATTTTTTATCGTCAATATTATTTTTCTAAACTACTGATGAAAGAAAGAATTTTAAGGTATGAACCTAAATTTCTGACATCTAAAGCTTAAAGCTCTACCAACTAACTGTAAAAGAACGATGCTTTTTAAGCATCTTACACCACATCCAATTGTGAAACCAAACTATCTAAAGTATATAAATTAAAGTGTTTGCAATAAATAACAGCAGATAAGAATGTGTAACTTGATAGTATGTTTAGCTATTAGTAATGTATTGATCGCGCTGTCTAAATACAAAGGTGCTTCGTACGAATAATTTATATGGGATCGGTTCTAGTTTGCGTTTAACTTGTACTGTTGCGGTCTTGCAATTTAAGTTATCTTTTCACATTTATTGTTTATTCAAAGCAAGTGCCCTATTATTAAAAAAAAAACCGCTTCATGCTTTACCCTGCATAGAGAACCTGGAGAACCTAGAGATACAAAGGTGCTTCGTACGAATAATTTATATGGGATCGGTTCTAGTTTGCGTTTAACTTGTACTGTTGCGATCTTGCAATTTAAGTTATCTTTTCACATTTATTGTTTATTCAAAGCAAGTGCCCTATTATTAAAAAAAAAAAACCGCTTCATGCTTTACCCTGCATAGAGAACCTAGTGTCAAGGCACTCCGTTCTTTGTATTCTGCCTAAGTTAGCGAAGAATTAAAAGCAATTTTATATAAGTATTATCATTCCCCCGAATGACGAGAATTGAACCCACAACTCATCACTTTTTACAGTCAGACGCTATCCCACTGCGCCATGATGGCCTTAATTATAATAATATTAACTACTTATATCGTCGTGGCGCAGACGCACAACGTGCGACTGTAAACGCGACAGGTTGTGGGTTCGATTCCCAGTCCAGAAAATGTTAGTATTTTCATTTCCTGGGTTTGGTAACAAGGCAAAGCGCGGCGTTCAACATTCAATGCCTTAATTTGGCGGAAAGTGGGGATAGGAATTGTTGTAAGAGAATGGAGTGTCTTAACACTAGGTTCTCAGATTTTCTCTGCCTACCCTGCTATATGTGGTATTTAACATATAGCAGGGTAGGCAGGGTACGCACAGCGTGAAGTTCAAAAAAAAAAAGGACTTGTCATTACAATAAGGCCAAATTACACAAAATATTAATAAATTATAGCCTATGTATTATTCTGATATTTTGATGTATAAGCTAATATATATTACTGTAAAGCTAATATATATTACTGTACAGGTCATATAGATCTATTCCATATTTTTTGCGTGACAGAGTAACAAACATCCATACATCCTCACAAACTTTCGAATTTATATTATTGGTAGATTTTTTCACTTATAATCCACTTGACGTCGTTTCATGTTGGTGCAACTTGAACTTGATGATTGACTTTCCGAAAATATTAAAACATATTCCGAGATAAAAAATGAAACGTAAAAATATTATATCTATTAAAGATATATGTAATATTTAATTGAATTACAATATTAGGTATTTTGGGTCAGTTCTGTATAGGTGATAGTCCTAAATCCGAAGTTAATTAAAATTCTCATTCGAGAAACTGTTTCGGGAAACTGAAAAACTAAATTAATTGAACCCACGACAATCGCTTCTACAGTCAGACGCTGACACACGATGCTGCTGGATGACATCCTTGAAAATTTTGAAATTATTCAACTAACAGCTGATTTTTTGTTATCTCAGAAGTAATATATACGTATCTATGTTTTATTTTTTGTATCTCAGAGAACAAAAAATAGAACATTTAATTTGAAATTCACAGATATTCGTATTGTATATGAGTTATTAGTTTTTTCTAGTCATTTTAATAAAACGTGAATGCTATCCATAGTTTGAAATGGCTCTTTTATTGCGTTCCTTTGCTTTGTAGTAGCCAAATATTGGACAGTTTCAAAAACATTTAGCCAAGCGGTTCGTGTTCAAATTTCATATTAAAACTTCATATACACTTTTAGAAGTGAATATTTGTTTCTGTAACATATACTTTTTTCATTCGAAAAAAAACTTCGCACGCATATAATGGAGCGGTCTTTTCTGCCAGATACAATAATTTTTCAAAAATAATAATTGAGAATTTTTAATTCCTGACTGTAAAAGCAATTGGTTGTGGGTTTGATCTCCACTCGTGGCCATTATTCATTTCTTTGGATCGACGGTGGCTTTGATAAACAAAAAGTTTGCAGTTCGTAGAGATAGCTATAGATCAAATGAATACAATTAATTATCCTCATATTTTTTGGCAATTTTGGCATGCAGAAGCTTCAGTTCTCGTTAATTACTATAACTAAAATAATTTGAAACAATATAAAAATTATTTCAGTGAATTTTTCGTATTCTGAAATTGAGAAATTCTTATCGGTGGTAGAAACATTCATCACATAGTTTTAAATAACAAAAAATATAAATATTCGAATTTATACCTAGAAATGTTTCTATTGAACCATAACGATGTAAAAATTTATAAAACAAGCTTAGACATGTTCAGACAATTTTATATTGTAAAAATAAAGAACGTGTCCTTTTCAGAGCACAAAGTACTATTTCGAAATACTCTACTGTATATTCTGTTGTTGCATTTAGTAATTACACTAATTGGATCCTTTCAGATATAATGGTAGAATGTGGTGCGTTTAACGCATGGCGTAACTAGGTCTGCGACGTAAGCTTCACTGTAATTCGTAATGAAAACATTCATAGTATCATTACTAATATATACATAAATATTTTCTGTTTCTGCTTTCTACAAATATTATACATTTGAATAATTATACTTATTTCAGTATATTTCTGTATTTTTAACTGTTTAGTCTTCTAATCAATTGAAGAAGAAATATATTGATTATGTTTCCATCCCTCGTTTTTTTATGACCAAACGAAAACATTTTTAAATATAGTAATATCTTTAACTAAAAATTGGTTTATTTTATTAATAGTCATACATTTTTACTTTAAAAGCTCAAGGCTAGCAACGCATTCGAGACACTTCGTCATTGTAGATGTCAATAGGCGACTGTAATCATTTACCATAAAGTAACTTATTCAATTAAAAACATATTCTGTAAAAATATTTATCTCTTCTAACATTTTAAGTCGCTGGCTTTAGAGTGGATAATAGAGGTCGACTATAAACTTATGTAACAAAAAGTTATTTTATTTCTCAGTAAATTCATAGTTCATACTTCCTGCACGATTTATAATTTATAAATGAACTGATGTGAATACGGTAATAAATTACTATTGTATTGTTTTATTATAATGTCAGGCATTAAACTGAATCATCGATCATATTTGAGGCCACTCACTTTTCAATTAAAATTCATTTGTTTTGATGACTCGCTCTCTATTTGTGATTTATGCCTATTACATTTTAAACAATATTATTGTTACATCAAAAATAATTTATTATTTGAATTACATATAATACTTATTATTGCAAATCCTCTTTATTTTCATCTTAAAAAGTCAAATAATTCTCGTGGCTAAAATATTGTAGTAAAAATCAGGTACGTACCTCACGGCTTACCGTAGACTGTATACAGAAAGAGCTACTGTCGCACAACCTCAAACAAATCTATGCAAAACAAAATAAAAACAATATTTTTTTAAATAATATCTTATGAAAACAAAATGTGGCAAACACAACAATGGCACTTTCGAGTCCAAATATCGACAAAGCCCCCAGGCAGAGGCTGGTAATGAAACACGCTCTATTCATTAAGTTTGCTTAAAGATGCCTCTAATTAGCCTCCCACTGACCCTGTTTCGCTAGTGTAAATATTTACACTGTCATAAAGAGCTTGAAATGTACGTTGGGGTGTTTTCATAGCGAGGATATGGTGGAAATTAATTTAGGAAAGGTATAATACTAATTTTTGAAAATTAAATACAATTATTATAAAAATTAACACCATCGTGGTACAGTAATATATTTAGACAGCTTTAGTATTCTTCAGGAGGGCTGCAGATTCAGAATTTTGAATCTTACATAGAGTTATATAGCTAAAAGTGATTTAAACTATGAAAATATTGACCAAAAGTTTTTCACAAAACCAAGGTCCGTGAAATTATTAAAAAAATATATAACATTTATCTATTAACCGAAAATACAATACGTTAGTGAAGGAAGTTATGTTTTATTATTATATTGCCGCAACGGAAATAGCTTTCATCTATCAAATATTAGCCGCATGGTCCGAGAAAACAAAATGCACAACATAGATTTTATCAACGAGCTTGTATGCCACTCAATAAGTCTGATTGTTTTTATAGATAATCATATATAAAATTCGTTTTACGATTAGTTGAATTCCAAAATGAATGTTCACAAAACTTTTTTGTTTTTTATATTATTAAGGATTAGATAAAAAATATAAATCTGTAAAAAAATGACTATTATTTTAAATAATATATTATAATATATAGGAATTTAAATCAAACCAATTTTATACAAGTATTGAAATATTTCGCTCAATCCACACAATTATTTTAAGAAAGTGAAAAGCTGATAAATATTATCATTTCATGTTTATTGGGTTAAAAAAAGAAATAAAATATAGTATATGCGGTTGAGATTTTTAACCAGATAAGACCACTTTTAACTAACAAAATTATTAAAAATATCTTTAGTATTTTATATAGCTTTACGCATCTTCCACAATCAGCGGTGTAGGCATAGCCAGATGTTGAGACACAATCCACTTTCTGGCTGCCTTTTGTCTTACTCTATAAAATGTCAACAACAATAATACTTCTTTTGCCGCTTCATGCTATCATCATCCCAGATACAAGGCTAGTAAGAGAACTTAGTGTCAGTCCACAATCAATCGCTTTTATATTTAGAGACTGCCCCATTACGCCACGGTGGTATCTAAATTCATTACAATTAACTCTTGATTGAAATAACTGTCAAAAGCAGGTTCATCCAAATTTCGTCAAAAGCACATAGTATATAGTAGTGATTCTGTCAAAATTATCAAAAAAGAAAACAAATCGCATACCATAGTTTCGAAAACATACAGGACGCCATCATTATAAGAAAGTAGTGTTTAGTTGTGTTATCTACGGATTTTTCGTGGATCGCTTATCTAATAATTCTTGTTCCGGATAACACGCATTACCCACATGTGTGCCACGAAATACTATTTATTTGGAGGAAATCCCTTTATCAATATACTAAAGTAGTATCCACTTTGTTAAAGTAATTGCAAAGCTGTTTGTTCAATTTTATGTGAGACTGTCTGGTTTTTGAAGCATTTATATATGTTGAAAGCGTTTATATATGTTATGCTGATGATATAAAATTATGTAAAATTCTATATTTATATAATATATTATATTTCGTCAAGCTTGAGATCATCAAAATCTAGTGAAAATAAGTAAACGATATAAGATGGATAGGCTGACATACAATATTTTATCTATTTGGCAGGATACGTTTTAAAAACATCCAAATATTTCATAGATATTAACTGATAGATTTTTTTGATGAGATTGGCAGTCGCTTGCCGCACAAATTGGAGACATCGCATGTTAAGTAAACATACTCCTAAGTCTTGCTAGAGTAAAGAAATAAAAATAGTTTTAAATATCATTACCCCGAGTGAGAATCGAACTCATTTATATTTGTATTACAGTATATAAAGTAAATTTCAATAGTATTTAGTGTAATATTTGCGAGAGAATTTGAGGAAGTAGGGTGACCAAATAAGATTTATTTGGCAAAAATTATATAATATAGAAATGTATTTTTATTTTGTTTTGGGTATTATTGTCTGTTTTTCCATATTATTTTTTTCATATTTTCCTAGTTTCAGCTAATACTTGTAAAAAGTTTAAAACTAATGGAACTTCTTCTTCAGTAACTATTTAATTTGAAGAATGTCGATTC
This sequence comes from Philaethria dido, assembly GCA_033558755.1. NCBI lineage: Eukaryota > Metazoa > Arthropoda > Insecta > Lepidoptera > Nymphalidae > Philaethria > Philaethria dido. The sequence goes on from JAKGSA010000504.1 coordinate 126,889, forward strand.
GTTAGCTTCATTTGTTTCATATGAGTTTCATGATATCAGTTTTGATTATTACAATTTTATATGATTATATTGACAAGATTAGGATAAGAAACCGTACACAAATTTGAACGCAGCGGGACTCGAACCCGCGCCTTTTGGAAACGGTCCAAGCGCTCTGAACGCTAAGTCCGACGTTTTCTAAATTTGTTTTTCGTTTTCCAAGTGTGTGATGATTAACACTTTAAAGTATCAAAAATAAGAATATTATTGTTATATATTATTATGTTACTTTTTTATAATTACTTTGCACACGTAAATGTAGTGTGTATATACAAATTAGCTTATTTAGAAAATTATGACTAATTTTCTGTGGCATCAAAAAAATTGCTTACGCTAGTCCTCTTTAACGATACACTTTATTTGCCACAAAAAAGATTTATAGTCCTAACAATTTATAATGATTGTGCCTTTTATTGTATACATAATTACAAAAGGCGGATCGCGGGCGCGGCCGTCTAGGATAATAAACATAACGTATGTACCACGTGAAACATTAGGAAAATGGCCTGCAAAATATTGTACGCATGCTTTAATTAAATTTAATTCAGTCACAAGTGTGAAGCAGGAATTCCTGGCAGCCGCGGCTCGCGTATATCTCATACCTTATACTTCATATCTAGGCGTGACATTCTAAAGGAATATATTTTTTTATATTTTTGCTTTTTATATAGAGGATGCCTGTCGTGGCGCAGCGGCATAAGACTGCGACTGTAAAGGCGACAGGTTGTGGGTTCGAGTCCCACTCCAGGAAATGGAATTTTTCATTTCCTGGGTTTGGTAACAAAGCAAAACGCGGCGTTGAATTCCGCCACTCGGCACGCAATACCTCAATTCGGCGGAAAGTGGGGAACGGAGTGTCGTAACCCTCTGCCTACCCTGCTATATGCGAGATACAGCGTGAACCTATGTATGTATGTATGTAATTGTATATATAACTATATTATGCTAATTTGTAAAGTTTCCCCGGTATCCGTTGAGTAGTTTTGCGCTAAAAAGTAACAAACACCATCCATCTTTACAAACTTTCGCATTTATAATAATGGTAGTAGTTATAAGTGGGAAAGTAAGATTTCTAAGCTTCTGCTTATCTAACGATAAGCCAGTTTTCAAGTATACTATTTTATTTATTTTCTTAGAGCAGTCCACGACAGTTTCCATAAAATAATCTGTTGACTTTTAAGTATTTGATTTTTTTTATGGATAACGGATGGCAAACGAGCAGAAGGACCACCTGATGGTAAGTGGTTATCTTCGCCCATGGACATCTACAACACCAGAGATGTTGTAGATGCGTTGCCAACCTAGAGGATACAGATGGAAGGGGAGGACAATGTAGTAGTCCACTATCGGAACCACACATACACACACATACACACATTTTGGGGAAAGGATGGGTGGGAAAGGGGAAAACCTGGCTTACATGCCATCGAACCGGAACACATCATAAGATATTTGGCGGTTCCTCTTTGACATGATAGTGGTCGTGAGCCAGTCGGAGGACGAACCACCTACCACCTAAGAAAAGTTGGATAATAGTTGGATAAATCTTAATTATCGCGTTGACCATACCTTTGTGAAATGTTGCGTAAACGAAACAAAGATTGTATCGAAAGTTGCATTTTGGGAGTGTTAATAAAGTCAAAAATGTTGTTTAACCATCTAATTATCGTACAATTCCAACAGATTTCTATTACATGTTTTGACCTAAATTTGTATCTAATAAATGTTGTGCCTACGCATATAAAACAGGTATGCTATGCATATTAAGATAATTTTAGAATGCAAAAGTCAATGTATTTGTTAATATTTAATTTGCTTGAGTGATATAATCAAATATATGAGTTTATTTAAACTTGCAGAATAATCAATAATTATGGTAGCAGTTATGGCAATTTACAATTGTTACTAAAAACACAGAAATAAACATAAGAATGGTCACAGTTCAAACCTCAGGAACAAATAACATATTCTTATATATATATATAAAGTCCCGAATTTTATGACATACTTTTTTAAAACCGACAAAATTGACCGTTTATGCCAATTGAGATTTAAAAGTTCGTAAAAAATATTTATTTAATTTTTTAGATCACCTAGGTCATGCCCTATTCGCTTAACACGGTAAAAAAATCAGCCAAATAGAGAACATTTTTATTGCGAGGTTGCGAATTAAACGAGAACACGCAAATGCAAAAACGCTGATGCTATTTGAAAATTACAGCAAAAACAATAGCAGAAAATGTTCTATGATTATTTTAAACGATCCACAGTACATCAAAGTTAAAAGCAATGTTATAAATAAAAAAACTACGTGGTTATTTGAAAAATACTCACTAATAAATGCATTAACATAAGGTCTGTCGTGGCGATGAGGCACAAGCGTGTGACTGTAAACGCGACAGGTTGTGGGTTCGATCGATCGGGTTACCTGGGTCTGGTAATAAGGCAAAGCGCAGCGTTGAGTTCCGCCACTCAGCACTAAATGCCTCAATCTGACGGTAAGTGGGGAACGGAAATGTTGAAAAAGAACGGAGTGTTTTATCACTAGCTTCTCAGGTTCCCTCTGCCTACCATGTTATGTACATACAGCGTGAAACTAAAAAAAAGATCATGAAATGCGCCCATAGAACACCGCTTTGGCCAGCCCTATAAATTATATTTATGCTGATCTCGCTCAAACCTACCTTGATAGATATCGTCTCTATGGGAACTTTTTTTGATCTGTTTTCGTTTATTTTTTCAATAATTAAAAAGAAGTTGTAAGTTGGTATTTTTTAGGTTTTCTACTTATAATCTTCCTTATAGATACATACATACATAACTTTACGCTATATGTATTCCGCATATAGCAGGGTAGGCACAGGGACCTGAGAACCTAGTGTTCAGATAAAGTTAAGAGTTAGCGGAATGTAGGGAACAGTTCCCTACTTTCCGCCGAATTGAGGCATAGGTTCTCAGATCAATGAAAAAAAGTTGGTTACAACTTTTTTTATAAAGTCAATGATTATATAATTTGTACCTTAATTGGCTAGAGTGCTTGGACGGTTTCGATATTGTAAGTTCAAATCGCGTTACATTTAAATTTTTATACGTTTCTAAATTATTTTACACCACGAATATCAATAAAATACAACGTTTAGTAAAAAAAAGATTTTTATTGACAAAACATTAATTTGTCATGTGACTATAGTCAATGATTTGGGTTCCATTCGGAAGCTTTATATTTACTAGTAAAACCGTTGACGCATGAAATAGATGTTGCCTTAACTTATACGCGTATGTCACTATATACAAAATTAGTACACACACTATAGTGTGTATATTAAATTTACTTCCTTTATATATTCTTAACGTACTATCATAAGAAAATATAGGCTTTCCGATTTCTTCTTAATATAAACTACAGCAAAACCAATAGCACAAAAACCGAAAACCAAAACCGGATTAGGTATTTATTTTAGTTATTACAGATACAAAAAAAAAACAAATACCGAAGATAATTATAACTTTTTACTATGAAAGTAAGAAAAAAAAAATAATGTGAAGTAGTAGAAAAAAAAAGAAATAATGTGTTGCTTTTTTACGGCTCTTTTGCATTTAATGAGCGATTTATGTATGGTCCAGATATGACACCGCGAACCTCCATATATATACTCGCGGACCCCCAGGTGTTCGCGGACCACAGGTTGGGAAACGCTGTTCTATTTATATCATTTTTAACCATCTTCAGAAAAAAGGAGGACGTTCCCAAATCGACTGTATTTTTCTCATGTATGTTACCGCATAACTTTTTACTGGGTGAATTCTTTTTTATATGATAGTTAATGTTTCTGATGAGATTATATTTAAGCTTGGTTAAGACTTGACGAATAGTTTTTGAGTTATTCGTAATACTGTTAGTGTATTTTATTTGAAATCGATTTTCTTTTTCTATTAAAATCTTAATTATTTGTACATACTTAGAAAAAAATAAACGATTTGGCCATGGGATCCACACCAAGTATATTAGACACAGTAAAATATCGCTAAATTGGCTACATCATTACTCTGAATAGTGTAACATTTTGCTAGTCATTGCATCCATAATTGTACGTAGAAGCTTGAGATCATTCACGTGTGAGATAGCTTCGCTAGATTATATTCGGCGTAATATAAGATCTATGTATTTTAAATCTTGCGTGTTCAGTCGTAATAATTATACTATTATTAATAAATAGCTTCAATTTTTTTCTTATAAAGTAATGTAGGCAATGAGAGGCTAGTGTCAAATTACACTTCTTTTTTAACTTCACGCTGTATCCCACATATAGCAGGGTAGGCAGAGGGAACCTGAGAACCTAGTACTAAGACACTCCGTCCTGTTAACAATTTCGTTCCCCACTTTCCGCCAAATTGTAGCATTGCGTGTTGAGTGGACTCAACGCCGCGCTTTGCCTTGTTACCAAACCCAGGAAATGAAAACACTAATATTTCTTGGAGTGGGAATCGAACCCACAACCTGTCGCGTTTACAGTCGCACAGTTGTACCTGTGCGTCACGACAGGCGTTTCGAAGTATATTATTATCAAAAAGTGTGTTCTTTTCGATTTTTATCGGTATCCCTTACTATCTGTGCATTTAGAACAAAAATAATCACCCTGTAGGAAGTTAAGGTAAATAAAACGGTTATTCGGTTTTATAAATTAATTATATTTCAACGAAAAGAAAGAGTATTCAAAGAGACTGTTTATCAACTAAAGTTCTTACATGTAAAGAACACAGTATGAGTGGTGGCAATCATTTTATAGTGAAAGTCAAAAAACATTCTAATTATAAAAGATTAGTTTTTGTATAATAATCAATTGACAATCTATAAAACAACTTGATAATTTAACAAATCATTTGACTAACTATAAAACGAATTGATATTCCAAAACACCCAATAAAGAAATGAATTTCTCGTAAAAAAATGATTTTAGTATAAGAAAGTAGCTTCATGCTTTATCCTGCTTAGCAAGGTAGAGAGAACATAGTTTCAAGACACTGGGATTTCGCTTCTTTTCCGCCCGAATTCGATACATTGCATGTTATGCGGCGGAACTCAACGCTGTACTTTGTATTGCCAGAAGACATTAAAATATTTTATATATAATCATTCCCCCCAGTGGGAATCGAAGTCACAACCACTCGCGTTTACAGTCAAATGCTTTATACCACTGCGTCGCAATGGTTTTAATATAATTTTAAAATATATTCAAAATTATATCAATCGAGAAATTATTTTCAAATAGGCATAATAACTAGGTAATTAGGTATCGAGTACGTAAACGTGTGGAATATATTAATTAAAGTCAACGTGAAATACACCGAGTAAACATTTAATGAAAGAAACGCTAACTGAAGCTTAATTTTATAATACAATTATTAAACTATTCATATATTTTAATTTTGCAGGTTTAGGTTTAGTATTGCTATTTGCTCGCTCTGGTAATAGGGCAAAGCGCGGCGTTGAGTTCCGCCACTCAGCACGTAATGCCTCAATTCGGCGAAAAGTGGGGAACGGGAATGTTAAAAGAGATCGGAGTGTCTTAACACTAGGTCCTCTATGTTAGTTCTCTCCACCTATCTTGGTATGTGCGGGATACAGCATGAAGTTAAAAAAACATTATAGATTTTTTGGTCATTATAATAATGCGATAAATTAACTTAGATACTTTAAATTTAAAAAATACTAAACAATTTATATTTTGCAAAAACTGGGTATATGGAATGTGTAAAGTTACTTAAAATTATATATCATTGAACCGGCAAAAGGGAAAACGAAGTGAATCTCTCTCCGCCATGTCAGTATGTCAGGCTACTGATATAAGAGAAAAAAATTACGTCATATAAGTGGAAAAAGGAGTGTCTTGGTATTAGATTTTCTGTGACTACTGTTATTCGGGGAAAAGCTGTTTTTATACTCATATATATTTTATTCTTTTTTTCACAAAGTTTTTATATATGACTTATATAATATAATACTACAGAACAAAAACTATAAACACAAGACGCAAATGAAATTAATTAGTCGCCGGCTTGAGTGACGAAATTGTAATATACTTCTCGTTATTCTATCATAAACCAGTGGGGGATTATTATTTATTGACAGCAAAGCAATATTGAGATCCAGTGTAATTTGTTATGTATGATACATATGGGCTATGGGACATAATCATCATATATATTCCAATGACACTATATTATGAACTCTTAAACTAAATACCGGGAAACTTAAAAAAAAATTCGGGAAATGAAACAGAATAAAAATCTAAACTTGTATATGCAACTAGAAGGTTACCTGCATAATCGCTTTTCACACAAATCGTCACTTATAATGATCCAAAAATGAAATTAAAATATACAGTTAATGTGTCTTTTTTTTTGTATTACAGGCATTACTGCTAGTGCTTAGTTATTATAAATCAATTCTGTCAATATTCGTACTCTATTGAGTGAGTCAGGCATTCCTGACAACAAAAATTACCCGGTGCAGCAGTGAAAAATATTTGTATATAAAAAACAAGCAACATTAGATAGATATGGTATATATAGGATAATTTTTGTTAAAAAAAATATTGAAGTAAAAAGTTGATGTTGAGCAGACATGATTGTTTTAAAAAAAAAAAAAATTTCAAATTAACGTTTAGATACTATAGTATGTTGGATGGGCTGCCAATGTCTACGCGAGCAAAACCAAGGGTAACAGTTTGTATGTATATAATAGAATATGTAAAAAATGTATGTAGAAACGACGCGACCACAGAGGATAAACGGCTATAAAAAGTATTTATAGTTATCTTTTCCACCACTCTAGCAAACTTTTACATTAGAATTATGGTAAAACATTTAGGGCGATTTAATTATGTATGGTGAAGACCCCTGCTGCCCCTCGGGGGCCGTTTCCTTGCGAGTTCAGATTTCTGAACAATTTCATTCAATATTTAAGCAGCCCTCACTAATGTGACCTTTATATACCGTTTTTATATTGTTTTCTTATAAATTCTTGGCTTATATATTAGACACTATTGAAATATTTACAATATGAATTTTGTCCATGTTACAATGTGCGCTCATATCTAGAAAGAGATGGGAAAAAGGAAATCTTTAACATTTTTCATTTTTAAAGTGTTAAAGTGTAAAAATTTTTTAGCTTTAGTTCAAGTAAATAATGTGTAATATCTAAAGCAACATGTGACGATAAATAAATTATATGTTTAAAATTATTAATAACTTTAATTTTACGGTGTATCCCGCATATAGCAGGGTAGGCAGAGGGAACCCGAGAACCTAGTGTTGGGACACTCCGCTGTCTTACAACAATTCCGTTCTCCACTTTCTGCCGAATTAAGGCATTGCGTGCCGAGTGGCGGAACTCAACGCCGCGCTTTGCCTTGTTACCAAACCTAGATATTGAAAATACTAACATTTCCTAGAGTGGGAATCGAACCTACAACCTGTCGCGTTTACAGTTGCACGCTTGTGCCTTTGCGCCACGACAGGCGTTATAAATAAATTAAAAAAAAACACACACACAAACTTAAAATAGTTCAAGTATTTTATAAACTACTAACTTTCTAAATGTTGCTTATTAGTATCGGAAATAACTACGCAGTACAGATTTATCGGAATCCTTCTATTTTCTATGTCATTGGAGCGCGTCAAAGTAAAGGCCTGTGCGCTTGCAATGCTCGTCGAAGTGCGAGCCGAAGTGTACGTTTGAGATTGCAGTTATTATTTTCCTCTTCTTAGCCCTTTTTGGTAGCTTTGATCCTTTAAACCACATTTGGTTTCGTAAATCGTCCCCTTTTATAGGGTTCTATTTGAAGATTTCTTTCAATATTTTTAACCAACTTCCAAATAAAGAGGAGGTTACCAATTCTGCTGTATTTTTTATGATACTGCATAGCTTTTTAATGGGTGAACCAATTTTGATGATTTTAACCAATTTTTTATATGGAACCTGTTGATTTAGATGTAGTCCCTTAAATTCTGTTAAGATTTGACAAGTAATTTTTGAGTTATTCGTAATAATTTTACTTTTACTTTAGCAATAATAAATTAAATCGTTATATGAGAGAAGCTCTCATATAACGATTTAATTGTTTTGACTTATGCTTATATTTCATTGTCCATTTTTTGCTCTTTGTACATACATATTCTAATACTATCTTTTCATTTCATTACCTAGTACATTCCGTGCCTAACTCCATAATTTAATCTAGGCCTAAAGTGGGAAAGCTAGCAACTTTAAATCATATTTTTTTTGCTTCTTAAACAGTGAAGTTCAAATTATTTACGCATATGTATTTCAAGAACTGCTTACAGCAGCAGGGGAAACGGCAAATCGATGGGAACCATGTCGTGTTCCATGAGTTATAAGCCATTGTACCCTGTCCAGCTGAAAGGGCGAAGGAGCAAATTGAGATGAAATCGAAAATCCATTGGTAGAAATTTTATTACACACCTAAGTAGTTCTGCTGGTGAACGTACACTGCACTTTGTTTTTATGCTCCTCATTCAATCTGTGCTATAGAAAATAGATTTTTGCTTTATTTTTTGTTTTTGTTTTTTCATTTTATTACTATGTGACAGAGTGGTATAATAAATACGAAGGTTTGTTATGATATTTGAATATTTGTAATAGTTTAAAGTGTTAATCACATACTTTCTAAAAGTGTTTTAGGATATATGAATGTTTGTTACTCTTAACTAATGCTATTTTAATATAACCATAAGTATCTAGTATTTAAATATATGTACATACAAAATTCTTTTTGTTATATTACGGCCAAATTACACAACATCTTTATAAATTATAACCTATACTCGTATATTATTCTGATGTTCAAGCTATATACTATAATATCAACGAGACCTGTTCAGTGGTTTTTGCATAAAAAAGTAACAAACATCCATGCTCATAAACTTTCACATTTACGATATTACTAGGATAGTTAGAAAAAACGTTAAGCTATGCCACTACTTATCTCTATGTAAGCAGAAAGTGGAGAGTGGGTCAGTAGCAAGCCTATTTTTATCTTTGTGCCAGTTCTTTAATACTTGATATCATATAAAAGTTACAACAACAATATTAACAGTTAACATAGTTTACTTAGTTTTATCAAGCATATGAAACACAACTGAAACATTCAGCGCAGACCGTTTTCATTTTTTCCCTAAGTTATGATAGGACCTGGCTGTTTGCCGAATTCTTTCGCAAGTCGAGGTCAGACAAATAAATAAAGTGAATCAACCCCAATAATTGTGATAACTGCCTCTAGTGTTACGGGTATAATACAACACTGCGCACTCGTTAACAAAAATATATTAAATTTAGCGATTGTAGTATTTACACTTTGTTTTTTTCTACGTGTTTCATAAGCTTATGAAACTAAAAAAAATTATGAAAAAGAAACTTGATGATTGTGTACGGTGAGAATGAGTTCTAATCTTAACGCAAGAATACCAACTATTTTTTTTTAACTTCACGCTGTATCCCGCACGTAGCAGGGTAGGCAGAGTGATTTCATTTCCTCGCTGGTAACGAGACAAAGCGCGGCGTTGGGTTCCGCCACTCAATGCCTCAATTCGACGGAAAGCGGGAAATGGAAATATTAAAATTGAACGGAGCATCTTAACACTAGGTTCTCAGGTTCCCTCTGCCTACTCTGCTATGTGCAGGATATAGCGTGAAGCTAAAAAATAATATTAATATTTAGATTTCCTGGAGTAGGGAATGAACCCACAACCTGTCGCGTTTACAGTTGTACTCTTGTGCCTCTGCGCCACGAATATCTATGTGTAATAATAAAACTATGATGCAGTGGGACGGCGTCTGAAAACGCGAATGGTTGTGAGTTCGATTCCCATTAAGGGGAATGATCATATTTAAATTATTGTTATTTCTTTAATTTGGTTAGACAAAGCGCGGTATTAAATTTCGCTATTTGAAATAATATCTCGGATGGGAGCGGAGAAGGGAGAACAGAATGTTTTGACACTGAATGCCCCCTAATAACCTCACTATCCCCCTAATAACCTCTCAGGTCTAAGGCATTAAATTTAGTGAAAAATTATTTGACGTTCAAAAAATGAAGCATAAAACTTCTTATTTTGAATAAAATTATTTGACTTTGACTTTTGACTTTGACTATATGGTAAATAATGTGAAGCAGAATCTTTTTTTGTCAATTAACACTTGATCCGACCAAATACAAGACGTGAGTCGGCACTTATATAAATGACAAACACTTATAATATTTTTTTATATAAAATAATCATAAAAATACCTTTCATCGTCAGCTTCGTAAATAAAAATACTAATTATTAAATGCCTTTTTTTTCCGCTTTCTGTGGCGAAAAGTTCGACGGCTACAAGACGATGTATATATTGATTCATATTTTTTGTTAGAATACAACATCTAAATTTAGAGAACTCAAAGAGCAGAGAACTCGTTCACTTAAGTTTGTTCACCGCATGGAACATCATAAACTCACATATAATATACTTAGGCGATGATTTATAAAAGAATAAATCACCAGTAATTCCCACGGTAGTGTTGTCACAACCATGAATCATATTAATGGCGCAACTTATCTCATTATCTTACAATAAACAGTTAGAGGATAAACATTAATTGTACCAGAGCAATGAAAGCTCCCTGACGACAATTACTACAATATAAACTCTTAACTTTTAGGCTTAGGCCTAGCCGCCTATATAGATAAAGGGGCTCGCCACTTTCGCTGCCTGGCGTCAAATATAATATTCAACATCTCTTATATGACAAATCATATAATACAAATTATTGGTGTATACCAAGAATTACTACTTCAAATTAATAATACGTAAAGGAAAAGGTTTCATCCCCTTTTTGCGTATACTTTTTTTATAATAATTAATTAAAAGTACATTAAATCATTATAAAATGATTATTACACACACTATCATGTCTCTAACATACAAACTATACATCTTTCTAAGGCAACGAGTATTTTACGCGTCAACGAGGCTTCTAATACTTCGTTATACTAGAAAAGGCTAAAAAGTCTTGAATATATAGATACATCAATATTAATAAATTGCTTGGAAATATTGCTTGTTGGGTGGTGGAACGAACGTTGTATTTCAATGTTTTCCGCAAGTTCGACAGACTCTAGGAGGATTGATGATGCCGGTTCTATACGTTCCACTATTATGAAAGTCAACAAAAATCCAGTGGCATTTACATAAACTATTGTTCAAAACAAATGAAATTAAAGTTTTTGATCGGGCTGTTAAAGACTTGAGCTTTATTCAAATTTAAATATTTTTTAAAGATTTTTTATCAAATTACCGGCTAAAGTCTATAATTATTAATTTCTTTAATTATGTATAGAAGTGCAAAAATTCTAAAATACGCCATATTATCTTCATATAT
>JAKGSA010000504.1:138778-275709 GCA_033558755.1 Philaethria dido
AAAACAAAAATTAAAAACGTAATTAATAATTTCATCGCGAACAACTTTCGAAAACAAACTTTGGCACAAATCCTTTTAGAAAAATACTATACTCCTATAAAAGTTGGTTATACTCAAAGACTAGAAAATATGAGCTTACAAAAACTTTTAACGAACGTAACTGTTATACGATAAAGCAGAAATAGATCATTAGGTCAATAAAGAATGCAGAGGCGACCCCTTTATAGACTAAGTCCGTAGTAGATCGGTAAAAGGTCGCATTGGTTGCCTGGAAGCACTGCCGCCCCTAGCATTTATCTGCGTCTCTATAAGTTGTTTTTACTATATATTTGCTTTATTTGCTTTAAATTATTTATTTTATTTTATTTATGTATTATTTGAAGTATAAGATATATGTATATACAAACATGATATTTTGTTGTTGTGAGTTCTAAGATAAATTATTTGCGTTAATGAACATTTAAAAAAAAATCCAAAACTTGCACTAATTACACTGTTTTCAATCTATTTCTCTATAATTCGTATCTATATCATTTATATTGCTTCTGTTACATCTTCCGCCTAAAAAAAATAGCTCTCAGTTCCTTATGGAACGCATTAGTTGAGCATAAATCATTTTGCTAAAACTATATTGTATCGAGCACATATATGAATACATTATTTTATGTCAATAGATAAAAGATATTGTATGTAGAGTGACGGAAAGTTAACTTCTTTTAAGTAAAAACTATTTTCTAGTGAGTTTTAAACGATCATTTGTAATCCTGCCATGATAACACACAAAAATATTATTTCATACATACATACATAGCTTCACGCTGTATCCCGCATATAGCAATGTAGGCAGAGGGAACCAAATGTTAAGACACTACGTTTCCTACTTTCCGCCGAATTGAGGCATTGCGTGCTGAGTGGCGGAACTCAACGCCGCGCTTTACCTTGTTACCAAACCCAGGGTATAAAATATTAATTGTTTCAGAATTTTGGAGTGAATTAAAAGACCAGGGTAGCCAGACGCATATGATTGTGAAAGCGATTGATTGTGGATTCGATTTCCACTCGGGGGAATGACTAATTATATTTAAATTCTTTTCATTCCACCGCTCTGCTAAGAAAAAACGCGGCGTTGAGTTCGCCTCTCAACGAATAGAGTATTATAACACTGGGTTCACTCTGACTACCGTACTATACGAGATAAGGCGTGAAGCTACTTTTTTTAAAGTCAATGTACTAAGGATTTTTATACTATGCTATTTAATTTATTTATTCATTTTCACTGCCCACCCCTATATATTTTGTATTTATTTGCATATTAAACTCGTTAAGCTTAAAATAGTACGTTCAATGTATCCTAACAATATACGTCTATTTATATTTTATCTGGGTACAAGTGGGCCAAGTCTCTGTAAACGGCTTTGTGTTGGACTTTATTATTATTTACTTAAATAAATTTAAAAGTTAATGATGTCTATTTAGTTTATAAGTCTTAGTATATCAAATTCTTTAGTAATAACACAGATATCCAGGAATTCGGTCGTAAAATTGCGGAGTGTCTTGACGTTCAAATCTTTGGGGCAACCCTAGCAGGGTGCAGAATAAAGTGGAGTAGATTTTTGTTTATTTTCTTTAGCTTTTATTCTTTATATCTTTATCATTACTAGTGGCCCCGGTGACGCGTTAACAACACGTTGTCTTTAGCAATTTATGTATATGTCACTTTATATAAACGGGAATGTAAAACCATGGTAGTGTGTATAACATTTATTTTATTAATTTAATATACTTTTTATTTTTTTGCATTATTTTAAAAATATGTTAAAAAAATATGTTAGGACTCCTACTCTATGTAAACTATAAGTGTGCCAAGTTTCATGCTCCTCCGTCCGCGTAATTTTCCTAAAAAGGGAACCAAAGTTTTAGCTTCACGTATTTATATATAGATTGTTCCTTTTTTCAAATACAAATATTTTAAAAATGTTTCGTCCCTCGTTGTTTAATATATAAATGGATATTAAGAATTGCAACTGGTTGTGTGAGGTTTAAAGGGCTTTTCTTTTGTTTTACTTCATATTAAACCTTTTTTTACCTTCACGGTGTATCTCGCACATAGCAGGGTAGGTAGAGGGAACCTGAGAACCTAATGTAAACCTATACCTATCTTTGTAAACCTAGTGTATGCCTTTCCGCCGGATTGCGTGCTGAGTGGCGGAATGCAACGCCGCGCTTTACCTTCGTATCAGAGCGAAGAAATGAAAATACTGGAGTGGAAATCTAACCCACAACTTGTAGTGTTTATAGTCGCACGCTCGTGCATTTGCGCCACGACAGACCACAACCAATATCCAAATTATAGTATATTTATGAATTTTATAATTTTTACATAATAATCATATAATAAACATTCATTTATTAAAACATACTCGAACTACGCTTGATTCCGTTTGTTTTAAAACTAAATAAAATATTGACTAAACATTTTACTATCTCTGCGACACTAAAAGTGATGTGCTCAATGAAAATGCAAATCTTCTATGCCGTCCGCTATTTGAACTAGGGCTAATATAACAGCATGGTGAAAATAGGTCGCGCGCGTAATAAATTGCTACTTTGTTAATTTGAACACTTTATGCTTCATTATGTTGCCTTTTACTTAGCAGTTTCACGCTTTTTTTTATGGATAACGGATGGCAAACGAGCAGAAGGACCACCTGATGGTAGGTTACCTTCGCCATCTTCGCCTCACCAGAGATGTTGTAGACGCGTTGCCAACCTAGAGGATACAGATGGAAGGGGAGGACAATGTAGTAGTCCGCTATCGGAACGATACGATAGCGGACTACGCTATCGGAACCACTACATTTTGGAGAAAGGGTGGGTAGGAAAGGGGAAAACTAAAAGTTTTATCTCGTATACCAAGGTAATCAAAGTGAACCTAGTGTCAAGACACTCCATTCGTCGTTTTTCGAATTCGAGACACTGGTGTAAATTGACGGAACTCCCTTTGTTTTTTCCTCCAAATGGGAATCGCATCCACAACCAATCGCAATTATTGCTAGAGGTTGTCCCACTGCGCCGCGACGGCTTCATGTGGCATTTGATTAACTGCAGAAATATTCTTCGTTGTACACTGAAGGCATAGTTTGAGTTTTCGCACTTTCTGTAAACAAGCCGAGGAGATATATATAATATAAATATTTACCAGTTTAGAATTTTAATCTATAAATGTAATATTCTATTAAACGCGAAAATATAGGTACAATTAGGCTAAAAAATAATGAATAATTTGCATAAAAATAGGTACATTTATATTGTAAAATTTGAGACTCGCTTCTTTAAATACCTATGTTGAAATAATTGTTTTTGATTTAATTACACTTTCTAACTGTCAATAAAGATAAATATGTACATATATGTACGTACTTATGTTACTTAGGCAGTAAACATAACACAGACCAAATCTGTCTGGGCATTCTTAGAACTAGCAAAATATAGAAAAAATCATTTATATTAAAGCCATTGTAGCGTAGTGGAACAGCGTGTGATTGTAAACATGTTGTTGTGAATGGATGTGGTTTCGATTTCCGCTCGGGAGATTGATTATGTTAAAATTATGTTCATTTCTTTGCTTTGTTAAGATATAGACGTTGAGTTCCGCCATTGATCACGCAATGTCTTAAATTTGCACCGAAAGTCTAGAAGAGAGTCTTGACACTACAAGACGAGCTATTAATTTATAATTTATATTAGCTTCACACTGTATCCTGCTTGTAGCAGGGTAGGCAAAGGGAACCTGAGAATCTGGTGCTAAGACACTCCGTTCTCTTATAACAATTCCGTTCCTCACTTTCCGCCGAATTAAGGCATTGCGAGCTGAGTGGCGGAACACTGAGCTGACTGAGCGGTGTCAACGCCGCGCTTAGCCTTGTTACCAAACGCAGGAAAGGAAAATACTAAACTTGAGTGGGAATCAAACCCACAACCTGTCGCGTTTACAGTCGCACGCTTGTGCCTCTGCGCCACGACCGGCGTTATCATATTTATATTATAAAATTTTTTAATAATATTGTATCCATAATATACAACGCTGTTTCTATTTACGATAGTAAGAAACTAGGACCTTATCGCGCTGACCAGACGTTTTAGTTATGTAGAGAATGCACGAACTTCTGGGTAAACTCCCTTGGCAAGGTCGGTATCAGATTGTTTATTTTATCTGTTAACACCATATTATCAACGGTTTGCTATAATTAAATCTGTTATAGTTTAATCATGTTTCAATATTCGTGTCTATTAATATAAACACGTTTTAGCTTTAGGTCATAGTTTAGGCTTGTTAATGTATAGTAGTGGCCTCAGTGACGCGTTAACAACGCGTTGTATTTAGCAATGTATGTATATGTCATTTTATATAAACGTGCGTGTTAAGCCATGGTAGTGTGTAATATTTATTTTATTATTTTAATTTCAGCATTCTGCACTCCTTTTTAAGTTCTCTTTAAGTGTGCCCAGTTTCATGCTCCTACGTTCGCTTAATTTTCGTAAATTGAAGTACAAAGTTTTTGCTTCACGTATTTGTATATAGATTTTTAATTGACTTCCAAAAAATGAGGTACTCAATTCGACTGTATTTTTTGTGTGTTGTTTTTGTATAACTTTTTACTGGGTAAAACAATTATGGTGATTTTTTCTACATGATAACTAATGCGGTTCCATTTAAATTTTGTTAATATTTCATTAGTAGTTTCTTGAGTTATTCGTAATAGTGTTACATTTTATTGCCTTTTATTTGAAGTCGTTTTCTTGTTTTGTTATAATTATAATTATTAATAAGAATAATTATGCATATATATTGTGGGTTCGATTCCCACTCCAGAAAATATAAAATTTTCATTTTCTGGGGTCGGTAACAAGGCAAAGCGCGACGCTGAGTTCCGCCATCCAGCAGACAATGTCTCAATTCGGCGGAAAGTGGGGAACGGAGTGTCTTAACACTAGGTTCTTAGGTTCTTCTGCCTACTCTGCTATATGCGTGAAGCTACAAATGTATATTTTTAATGTAAATTGAATCATTTATAGAATAAGGAAAAATATTTCCATAAAATTTGTTTCGGTGTAAGTATTCGTAATATATAATATGGGTCAGACATTAATTGAAATGATTAGAGGCTGTGATAACGAAAATATTGTATTGTCATTCGATCCCGACACGTATTTATTGACAAACAAACCATACGACAAAAGTGTTGCAATATTTTTTTCATTTATTTTTTTTGGGGAACGAAAATGTTAAAAGAAAACGGAGTGTCTTAACATTAGGTTCTCAGGTTGCTTGTGTCTACCCTGATATGTGGGATACAGCGTGAGGTTATTTTTTTACATTAATTGATTAAAATGTAGATTTCAAAAGTGAAGGTAATAAGATTAGCTAATAATAGTGGAAAACGGAGTGTCTTGACACTAGGTTATGTTTATCTATGCGGGACAAAGAGTTAATAAAAAACTTAATAAAAGCGTGAAATTATATAAATAAATTGAAATTTTCAAAACGTCATATCTACGTACCGCTGTCGTAATTCTCACATAATGTAGGTATAAAGTTAGGTAAACACGTGCAAAACGTTTACAATTTTCAAACAGTGATAAGGAAACAATAACAAACGCAACAACAGTAAAAAATAAGCGCATATCAAACTGTATGTATGAGATAATAAATGCTTTAAATATTATGACCGACTGCGCAAATAAAGGGTAGTGTTTTTCATTTAATGAGCTTTTAGACTGACCCCAGAAAAAAACGGGAGTTCTCAATTCGATTTAATTTTTTTAGGTGTAACACACAATTTATGTAATTTTTTTACTGGGTGTACCACATTAGTTTTTTATTTTTTTATATGATAGCTAGAACTTCTGATGTGGTCTGACGCGTAGTTTTAGAGTTTTACATACTAATGTTATAATTAATCAATCATATTTAACTAAACACTGAAATAGAAAAACTGTTACAGATATGTAGCTTGTAAAAATCTGAAAATAAAACTCTGGCTGTAATAAATACATATTTGAAATATTAGATATTTATTTTTAGATATATAACAATTAAAGCCATTAGACTGTTTCAAGTTGACGTTGGCTTCCGTCACCTTTCACAAAATGTCTAAATGGGTGAAAAGTGGGTAACAGACTGACATAAATCACCGGGCTCTTTGCCTACCTTGGAAAACACTAGAGATGAAAATAACGAGGTTGTTTTATATCAAGTGCCTGGCGGTAAACGCGATAGTTGTGAATCTGATCCCCACTCGAGAGAGTGATTACATTAAAATTATTATGATTTCTTTATTTAGATAACACAAAACGCGGCGTTGCGGTCTGTTATGGGATCTCACGCGGATGTCTTTTTCCTTTTTTTTTTAGCTTCACGCTGTATCCCGCATATATGTTAGCAGGCTAGGCAGAGGGAACCTGAGAACTTACAGTTAAGGCACTCCGTTTCCCACTTTCCGCCGAATTGAGGCATTCCGTGATGAGTGGCGGAACTCAACGCCGCGCTTTGCCTTATTACTAAACCCAGGACATAAAAATACTAAACGTTTACATTTCTTGAAGTTGGAATCGATTCCACAACCTGTTATGTTTACAGCCGCAGGCTTGTGCCTCTGCACCACGACAGGCGGTAGTATATATATTACTATTAAAGGAACATATTTACTTTTAATCTTTAAGAATGGGTCCCTTAGGCAGCCGCGCTCGTGTCAGTTATGAAACAGACTGGCTAAGCCATAACTATCATGATCGAAAGAAATTAGCAATGTCCCTTACAGTGTTGATATTAACAATTCCGCCCCTCAGTGTTTTGAATTTGACTAGAGAGTAAAAAATAGAGTGTTTTAACACTAGCTTCCCTATATGTAGCCTGTTCTCATAGAAAAATTGTAAAGTTGCTTTTTTTCTTGTTTTTTTGGCTACCTATCAGTACATTGCTTTTAAATTGAGTGTTATTGATTTTAACGCGTCCTAACAACGTATGTATATGTCACTTTATATAAACATGAATGTCAAAGTATGGTAGTGTGTGTAACATTAATTTTTTTATTTTTATATACATTTTATGCATTATTTGAAAAAAATATTAGCATTCTGTACTTCTTCTCTATATAAACTATAAGTATGCCAAAAGTGGATCCAAAGTTTTTGCTTCACGTATTTATATATAGATGTCAACTGTGCCACCAGAGCGTCGTACTATAAAAGAGTAAAGCCTTCATAAAAATAAACAAATGCTTGGCTAAATCTTCAATTTATTATACATAATATTGGCTGTAATTCCACGCTATTATCAGGAGGGTCTGTTTTTTATTTACGAGAACAAGGGATGTTGTTCGCTGGTCTTATTAAAATTCGTACCGTATATGCGCCCCGTATCAGATAGCTCGTTCGTTTGTTACGCACGTATGGCATATCAGTTTTTTAACGTAAATTCGTATATATTGTTTATTTAAGCGATTTTCGAATCGGTGAAACAGTGTTAAAGTGTTTTTATATATTTTACGTGCGTTGTAAGTAGACGTTGTGGTGTTTTAGTTATGTTCATGTAAACTACTATAGGTCGCGGGTTTAAATCTCTCATGGGAATGTTTTATTGTAGTTATAATAAATTAAAAAAGAACAGAGTGTGAGTTTGTCACTTCCGCTGAGACAAGTCTAGGACGCTCAATAGAATGCTTACAAATGTTGTTAATCATATTTATTAATGATCTTTTTTATATGTTACCGGAAATACGAAAAATCGCATTTGTTTACAATTTCTAGGAAATGTGTACAATTCTGAAATCAGTTAGGAAATATTTAAAAAAAATATCAATTATTTTTTATTATAGGTACAAAGTTACTAAGAAGTATTTTTGAAGTTTTAAAGTGTTAATTACACACTTAGGAAACTAAAAACATATTTAGGAAACGCAGTACCAGAAATTTGTAAAAATCTCTCTTCAGAGATGCTAACAACAGAAATAAGTTGTAACAAGCGTATAAGAATTTCGAGGCTGCCGGATATTGCCGGATATGCATGGCTTAGTGGTCAGAGCGCTTGGACGGTTTCCAAGAGGCGCGGGTTCGAGTCCCGCTGCGTTCAAACTTTTATACGTTTTCTAAATATGTTTTTTTATGAAGAAGTCCTATATTATATAATATTTCAAAAGAAAATGCATAAAAATCTTATTAAACCTAGATAGTATAAAAACTCCTTATATCGGAATAAATTGGTCAAATCTACTTTTCAGTTTTATCTAGTTCATTTAGGCGGATACTACAGTTATGTCAGTCAAAAGAACATGTATTAAAAGTAACTTGATTGATTAATTCTACAATATCATCTTCACTTTACATATTTCCCGAATTCGGTATTAAATGCATTTCCTAGAATTTTATATAAACTCGATGTTTCATACATTGCCGGTAACATGTAGAAACATAGAATAGGCGAAAATTAATCTGAATACAATATTCAAAGCATACTTCATATAAACAAGTGTCGATTTAAATTACTATTCTACGAATTTTGGTTATACAGTTCTCAATAATTAGTTTATAGGAATATCACCTTTATTGCATTTTAAATAAGATAAATTATATGTATTAAATTAAATATTATATTTAGCTATGTTGTACTTCGTACGAGTTAATGAACTCATCTAATATGACTAGTGTATCTGTTTGAGATACTATAATATTCGATATGTAACACGTGTTGAGGTTTATCGAACAGTTACGTACATTGTTTCATACAATGCTTATTAAATCGGTTATGTTTATGCCATAAAATATGTATGTATATGTAACAGCGCGATCCAATTTCGGCTAAGTTCGATTTTGGCGTAAAAAATTTAAGGCTTATTAGAAAGGTTCGCTTCAAAGGGTTAGCTTTAAAAAAACCAGCCTTTAGAATAAATATTTTGAAAAAAAAAACAACGGTTCAGTGTAAAAATGACTTTACTCTCTATTCTGTGTGTCTTCCTAGCAAAGAGGTTCACGTTATGAATTCGGACACGAGTGCAAATTTTGAAACAAAATCCAACGAAAGACTTTAATACGTATTTTTTATATTTTTTATAAAATAACATTATAAAATATTTAAAAGAATATTATTTATTTTAAATGTTGCCATATTAGTTTACTCTCTAGAAAACAACCCATAAAAATACAAGTAATTCTAAAAAGATACATAATGTTCTTCCGAACTATTCTTAGAGGATACCTCAATCTGCGTGCCAAATTCAATCTGTCTTGTACTTCGGATAGCGGGATGATTAACGAAAATGATTATAATATTTATTTTAAAATAAATTATATAATGATATCTCTATGATATCATGTGGCTGTCTGTGAACGAGGTGGCAATAACACATGGAAATAAAAATATATATTTATAATATATATTCAGATATTTCCCAGGTTTGCTAAAACTAAGTACCTACGGCGGTTAGCTCAGCCACTTATCGTCTAATTTATATTTGGATATACGAGTGGAAATTCTAGTATGAAGGGATTTATTCACTGGCTTCTTTTGCGGACCCCACAAAATGCCAGCGGTAGTCTGTATATAGTATTATAAAAATGCAAGTTTACGTTTTTTCGTATAGCAGGACATGTAGAGATTAGGTACTTAAATGGTAAGAAATCACCATTTTCCTGCCCGAATTAAGGACATTGTGTGAGTGTCAGTAGTGGAACTCAAAGCTACTTTGATATAGATCATTTGAACTGAAATTTTGAAATATATAGGTATTATTCACTTTCCTTCAAGGCAAGATAATTAAATTCATATTTTTTTATAAACATAATAACTTCTATAAATTTCAATTTAATTATGGTATAGATAACAAAAATTTACAAGCATTCATGTATTGAATGAATCCTCTAATTATGTGAGCTTAATTAAAAGTAATATCGCGTTAATTTGGTTTTATCAAGTCCGTTTAATATATATTTTCAGAAATAATAAAGTTTGATACCTCATAAATGTTATTACACATGCCCATGGGTAATTCAATTATTTCTGGCGTATTTAGTATTTTACGTATTATGTGGTAGCAGAGTGGTTTATTTAAATGTTAATTTTACTAATTTTTGGTTTGTAGGTACAAATTTTAAAAGGTTAATATGGTATTGGTAAATATATAGTTATTTGCACATGAGATGTATTTTATAAAAATATAGGTAACAATTTGAACGTGGAGTCGAATCTGCATGTATTAGAAGCCGTCCAATCGTTCTAGCCAGTTGAAGTATACATTCTTATTCCTTTTTTTTTTTTTCGACTGTGTAGTATGCTGTTGGCCCTATTGGCCTCGACAGCGTCACTGGGTTTTGTGGGGGGCCGAGCTTGAAGAACTCTGACCCTGGCTTGGCATCCTTGGGAGGAGGACCATCAACTTAGAACTGCAGTGTGACAAGGGCGCCTCCTCCGGTTCGGCCTCCTGCGAGGCCGAACCTCGGATTGCGAACACTGCTTGTAGTGGGGATTCTTATTGCTTCACGCTGTATCCCGCACATAGCAGGGTAGGCAGAGGAATCTGAGAACCTAGTGTTAAGACACTCCGTTCTATTATCATTTAATTGTAATCCTATGCCAAACTTACGTACTTTTATATTTGTTTTCGAATTATTTTATTACTTATCATAAGTATGTAAATAAAAGTTGTTACGAAACAAAGAAAGTGTATTATGTTGTAAAGCAGTTTCGTAACAAGTTAATAAATTATTTATTAAGTTATTTTGATTACAATCGGCGCCACTAAATTATATTATCAGATCTAAATCTCCGGATCAGCTGAATATATTCGTTCATTATTACAGTTATATTTGATGAAAACTGTGAACGTTTTCATAGTTCGATAAAAATTATTCAAGTGGAGACAGGTCCATACATTCTCACTTTCGTAATTTTTATTTGAAACTTCGATATATATAAAGCTAGCTAGCTATTACCCATGGCTTCGCTTGCGTAGTCAATAAGAACTTACTTACTTAATTAACTTCACGCTTTATCCCTAACGGGGTAGTCAGAGAGAACGGAGCGCCAAACGCTACGTACGTAATCAACTATTATATAATTTCATCGTAAATGAGGCATAAGTATGGCACCCTTATATACGCACCATTATGAACTTCTTCAATCATCATTATCATCCGATGGTTTTGCGCGGTAAAAAGTATGTAAGTGTAGCTCATGACACAGTGACAAACAAACACATCGGATTCCCACTTATAAAATTAGTTTGAATATTTTATTTTCATTAAAACCTATTTTAAAAGGTTAAAAAATAGATTTTTATAATTCTCTTGAAAGCAGATTTTCACAAAGGCAATGTAAAATAATGATTTCGTTGATAGTTTTCACATAGGAATATACGAGTAAATGATTTAACCGCACTCAGGTACGTGGTCGCTGTGATTTATATTTTCATAAAGAATGCCGCAATTTGAAATTCTGCCAAATGCAATCTATTACTATTCTAGTGTGAACTATTTGAAGTTTTAAATTATTTAAAAAGTTTTTAGTTCTCATCATTTTAATTGATTTAATCGTTTTAGTATCTGTATAGGTTTTGTACATAGCTAAGATTAGCTTTCTGAAATTTACTTGATAGAGTTTGTAAAAGCGCGCTAACCGTTTAGTCTAAGTCGTCGTATTTAAGGAAGCCTGTTTTTGTTTGTATATATTTTATGTTTCTGGCCTTTAGTTGGATACAACGCTCTATGATATGTTGAAAGTAGGAAGTCGTCGCTACAATAGGTTCTGGTTAAGTAAACTTCTAAATGTAATAGATTCACAAAGTAACACCTTATTATAATTCTTCTGTTTCTTTACACTCTTTTATCGTTACATTCTTGACAGAGTGGTCGTGGTAGTTACTTATAAGTTTGTGGTACAGTTCACAATCCAAAGCCATTCTTAACGGATGTGTGTCTTCATGGTATACTAGGAGTATTTACTTTGTGTTTATTATCGCCATTTATGGCAGCCCTCACCTTTTTTTTTTTTTTTTATGGATAACGGATAGCAAACGAGCAGAAGGACCACCTGATGGTAAGTGGTTACCTTCGCCCATGAACATCTACAAAACCAGAGATGTTGTAGATGCGTTGCCAATCTACAGAATACAGATGGAAGGGGAGGACAATGTAGTAGTCCGCTATCGGAACCATCACATTTTCGGGAAAGGATGGGTGGGAAAGGGGAAAACCTGGCTTACATGCCATCGAACCGGAACACATCATAAGATATTTGGCGGTTCGTCTTTGACATGATAGTGGTCGCGAGCCAGACGGAGGACGAACCTCCTACCACCAAACAAAACCTGATCAGTGCATCGCATCGCACCTCTGCCACTTGGCCTGGTGCTTTCCACCTGTTCCTCAAGGAATTCAGGACTTTATTACAATACTGTAATCAAAATACAAAATAATACAAACCAAACTGTATCCCTACGTGTACTTCCACAAAATTTCCATAATGGAAATTTACACGAGTCAACACATTCGATGGAGCTTGCAAATTGAATTCGACCTGCACGCATAGGTTACGAGTGCGGACAAATTGTTTTCAAATTTAAAGGCATCGTTTAGGTCCTGTCAAATATATTTTAACTTTTTTAAATAATTAAACCTGTTAGTGCTCTTGTAAAAAGAACGAATGGTTCAACAAACGAACGACCTGAAATTAAATTCAAAAATATGTAACACTTCAACTAATAAATGATTAATGATGTTTTTGATATTTTGCTTAATTTTTTGTTCTCTTTTAAGTATGACTAGATACTGCACTGTTTTCTAAACTTTAATATTTTTTATTGAAAGAAATCATCTCTCAGAGTTAACATTGCGAATAGTCAAAGTTATATCAAAGTAACATTGAGTTAAACAGTTAGTTTATTTTTAAAAGTAGAATCATAGTATTTTTGTCTGAAATTTGGCCTACGCCCTAAATTTATAATATTCAATGATAAAGTGGCACATCATTCGTATATTTTTCGTACATCATTGTATATTTTTTTATTGATATAAGAATCACAATAATTACGATACAATACTCTAGGGTGATACCTGTCGAGGCACAAAGAGACAATCGCGCGACAAGTTGTGGCTTCGATTCCCACTCCAGAAAATGCACATGTTAAATAATATTTAGTATTTTCATTTCTTCGCTCCGGTAACAAGGCAAAGCGCGGCTTGGCAGCGGTTTAGTTCGGTCACTCAGCACGTAAGACCTTAATTCGGCGGAAAGCGGGAAACTGAAATGTTAAAAGAGAACGGAGCGTCTGAACACTAGGTTCTCTGGTTATCTCTGCCTACCCTGCTATGTGCAGGATACCGCGTGAAGCTAAAAAATACTGTAGGGTTGGGTTTCATCCCTAAATATATAGATTTATTTTCATATATGCATACCTATTACCTAACCTGGGAATGCGAAAGGTGATAAAAAGTAAATAAGGTAGATAATATAGAAAAAGTATCTTTATTTAAAAATGAAATATACGTATTTATAAATGAAAAATAGTATACTACAACGAACATTACTCGCAATAAAGTGTCATAAACAAGCGGTAGTCATCACGGTTAGCTCGCATTTGCATTCGTTTACAATTTCAGTTAATGGCTTACATGATAATGATTTGTACCACCAATAGTACTAGCGGGCATGGTTATTTTGTAACTACGCGTATATTAATTACTCTAGGCTTAGTTCAACAGGATGGATATCATTTTGATAAGAACATGACATACATGTTACTGAAAATCAACGATGATTGAGATTTTAGCCTCAAGCATCATTGCTAAGTATCTGAGTTTACGTCATTTGCCATAATTCCAGCTTATGCAATGAAGGAACATATATTCATATAAGGGACATTCTATATATATATTCTATATAGTCACAAATATAGTTTTATATATTTTATTTTAGTATTTAGTTAGTAGGTAAGTCTTACTATGTTTAAACTTTTTTAAAATAAGTTGTATCGTATATGTTTTAGTGGATTAACAGAAAACGTTCAAGTTTAACAACGCAAAGTAAATACTACTTAGAATTGGACTAGTAGCACTAGAACTAGAAGCACTAATTTACCTAGTTCTATGTTTTACCGTTTGTGTGTCTTATCAACATAATTCTTGTGTTTTATCTCTCTGGTGAATACATTATCTTAATGCGGGTGAAGTTGAGGCTGATCGTCCCGAAATTTACCCTCTTAAATTTCAAACTCAATAAGTTCCTTTTACGTCGCATATAATTTTCCTCAGACGAAAAAAAGGTTTTCTAATAAGATTCTCTTATAAAAGAACTTTTGTAATAATTTCGAGGTTACTTATTGACAAAATTAATTTAAAAAGATATCTTTTAACCATTGAAAAGACCGAGGCTTGTTTGGATCTACGCCAAATAAACGACAATGCGGCAAACACTGCTCACTTTTTATTTCACTGTACTTAGTCTTAAAAAATAGTTTCTTAAGTCTACATCCTACATTGTTATTTGTAATAAACAAAATGGATTTTTTTAGAAGTAAACAAAGTTACACGATTATTTTAAATATTACATTAATTTAAGCCTTTTGAAACTAGGTCCTTTATGCTATGCGGGATATAGCGCAAAGTAGTTTTTTTTTAATGCTATTATACTAAAAAATATATCGTGATAGAAGCCATCGTGGCACAGTGTGACTATGTACAACTGTAAACGCGGTTGGTTGTGGGTTCGATTCCTACTCGATCATAATTATTTTTAAATTAAATTTATTTCTCCGCTCTGGTAAAACAAAACGAGGCGTTGAGTTCAGCCACTCAACACGTCAACAGCCCACTCAATAGTCTATTTGAATACACTGTCATGCGGGGTAAAGTATGAAGATGAAAAAAACACCTGTCGTGGCGCAGAGGCACAAGCGTGCGACTGTAAACGCGACAGGTTATGGGTTCGATTCCCACTCCAGGAAATGTAAAATTTAGTATTTTCATTTCATGGGTTTGGTAACAAGACAAAGCGCGGCGTTGAGTTCCGCCACTCAACAAGCAATGCCTCAATTTGGTGGAAAGTGGGGAACGGAAATGTTGAAAGAGAATGGATACTCCATTATCCTTAAAGTTAAAAAAAAATGAAAAAAAAAAGATAATCATATTTTCCTTTACATGTATAGTATTAATATTACTTACAATTAAAATAAAATCTCTATTTGCTTCAAGATGATAAAATGTCGACGTAGTTACCAAGGTTAGTATCTTCGGAAAAGGTTACTAATTTTAAAGTAAATACTTTACGCGATGGGTTCTATTGTTCTTTTGAGAACAAAACAGAATGTATATTCACATTTTCCTCTGTATCACTTAGGAGACAAAGGATGTGCCAAGAATGATCTTTGATGGCTGCACGCTCTGATCTCCAATTTCCGTCGTTAGAAAACCTAGAGTGTTCAAATATTTTTCAACCAGAAATTGTGTTTCTTGCTTTATATGTTATTTACACTTTTAACAAAGGTTGGAATAACTTTCCAACAAAGAAGTTTATATATCGCGTTGGAATATCAATTGATTTTATAGTTGGTCGACTGACTTGTTAAATTATAAAGTTGTTTTATAGATTGTCAACTGATTATTATACAAAAACTAATCTTTTATAATTAGTACGTTTTCTGACTTTTACTATAAAATGGTTGCCGCCACTCATACTGTGTTCTTTACGTGTAAAAACAACTCTTTCTTTCCGGTGAAATAAAATTAATTTATAAAACCGAATGACCGTTTTATTTACCCTAAACTCCTATAGCGACCTATTCAAAAAAAAAATCAATTTTTGGAAAACGTCCATATAGATAGTTATGTATGTTTAAGTTTTTTGAAAAGAAATTATTTTTTAAAATCACATTTTAATTTGTATTCTTATTTTAATCAAAGTCGATAAAGATCGTTGTCTTAGTCGTTTCGTGGCAAAAAATCAAAACTAGGATTTTTTTGATTTGGTGATTAGGTTAGGCTAAAGGTGCGGTATATTTTGGCTTAAGATTCTTATGATTTTGTGTCAAAATACGCTATGAGTATTTTCTTTATGGTAGTTATTTTGTCTCTTTTATGTCTTATATAACCCATCACTTATAGGTCTTAAGAAACGTCTTAAGTTTCCGACGAAGACGTTAATATACTGATAATTAATTATTCTATATTAAATCTAGCAATAATTATTTGCTTGATCTCACATCTATGTATGTATATATTTTGTTACCACGATAATATTAAAAGTAATATGTATGTATTTTTAATAGATACTTTTAACAAGACTTAATTGGTGATTTAGTTCCACGTCGCCGTTTCAGAGAGCTGCCAACTCTAATTACGAGGTGTCAACGGCATGCGCTCAAATATCTGTTTTATTCCAGTTAACGCTCTCCTTATTACTACAACTACACCAATTTAAATTTCACTAATCTATGTATTTCCATAATTATGATGAAGTTACTTTGTCCAAATGGTTTTATAATATAAATGTTGGTTAAGATATTTTTTGGAGTTTTACACGCCTTTTCGCTTATAGCGGGTCACTACGGAGACCTTAGTATACAGACACTCCGTTTTCCATTTTCCCCCTGAAATCGAGAATATGAGCTTATACGCACTGTTGACTAGTCGACGGAAACTCGGTCTCCGGCGACCAAAACATAGACATCTATGGCCAGAAGACCGAGCCGAGCTTCAGAAAATACTATAGTAAGTTACAGTCGACGCCACGGTTTGTCTTGTAAGAGCCAGAGAAACTAGTTTAAATATAATCATCCCCAAAGTGAAGATTGAACCCTTAATCAATTGTGTTTACAGTCAGATGCTATCCCACTGCGCCACGACGCAATGGCTATAAAAAGTATATTGTATTGTATGTATCTATTATTCTCATACATAACTCAGCACGCAATGCCTCAATTCGGTGGAAAGTGGGGAACGGAGTGTCTTAACACTAGGTTCCCTCTGCCTATCCTGCTATATGCAGGATACAGCGTGAAGCTATGTATGTATGTATGTATAATTTAGTAACTAACTTAGTTATTTCCCCCTCTTAGCTATATAGATACATTCCTTGCTGAGTAACAAAACTGAGGCATATGAAGACGAAAAATAATATACACTAAAAGGGTCGTCGAATCCAACTGAAAAACGCTGAAAGCGATAAAGAGTTATCAGGCGTAAAAAGTGTTCGTGCCGCGAATTTTAATTAGGCAATCGTAAACAATGAACTTTTATTCTTTTGTGCCTGCAATAAAATGACCTATAAATTTTATTGAGCAATACTCAGCATATTAGTTCAACATATACTCATATGTACGTATACTGTGTTTTGTAATCTGTTTAATGCTTGTGCTGTAAAGATTTAACGAACTTGCAAAGAAGTAACTAATTTATTTAATTTCTAATGAAAAGTGGTTACAGATGGCAAGTGTTTGGTTCTTTTATGGTTATTACAGACAAGTAGCCCTTACCTTTTATGAGCTTCTCTGGATTATTGCAGTTTTTCTTTTGCTACTTAACCAGGCTCTTAAAAAAAACCTTGGATCAAAAGATTTAAATAATTAAATTGAAATATCATATAAAATACCGAAATTAGCTGATTAGATGCTATCTTCCTGTAAAAGTACATATATATGAGCTCTATATATTGACTATTATATCTTCTAGTATAAACTCTCAGTTCAAATCCTGCTTGATGTAAAATTTTACTACTAAATTTCAAATACTATGTTCTTTACCTATTTTGTGTAAGAAGTCCCTTTTCCCCAGATTTTTTTTTTAAATTAAGATGATCTAGTATATTCGTTGACACGTGACATATAATACACGTTTCCTTAGCAACATGTATGTCAAATACATAGTAGCATCTGCTAACATATATTTTTTGTAGAGACCCTGTTTACGGTTTGTCGTAGCGAGGGATATGTCATTTTATATAAAATTTAATGTCAAACCAATAGCAGTGTGTGTAATATTTATTTCATTAATTTAATCTATTTGTACGTATTACATTATTATAAATAACGTTTTCAGCACTTCTTCTTCATATAAACTTTAACTGTGTCAAATTTAATACTCTTATGTCCTTAAAATTGTTGTAAAAAAGGATCCCAAGTTTCCCTTCATTTTTCCTTTACGTATTAATATAATGATATGTATTTCTAATGCATTATTACATAAAATATATTCACTTCCATTCTATATAAACAAACATTCTATATAAGTATGTCAAACATACTTGACAGCATGAATAATTTTTGTTAAAAGGGATATAGAGTTTTTTCCTTTACGTATATATAATGGTTTCTTTTAATGGCATTAAAATATTTTTTTTCGTTTTTAAATAATATAACTTAAAGTTATAAGGAATGATTGTATTGATACAGACACGAATTATGGATGGTAACAGTTTTAACTTTTAATTCTTAATGGCAACATAATTATTAGTTTCATATGTTTTTTACATAGAACACTATTTTATAGAAATAAACAGCAGTAGAGTTGATGTCTATGAAGGGTTAAGCAAGTCTGTCCTTGTTGCCTATATTAGAAAACATATTTAAAAAATTGAAATCAAAGTCATTTTTTAGCGACTTGCAAATAGGAGGAGGCTTTCAATTCGAGTGTATTATGTTATATACATACATACATACATAGCTTAACGCTGTATTCCGCATAACCCAGGAAATGAAAAATTCCATTTCCTGGAGTGGGAATCGAACCCACAACCCGTCGCATTTACAGTCGCATGCTTGTGTCTCTACGCCACGACAGACGTCAAATTATTATATGTGCTAACCGCTTTACTTTTTACTGCGTTGACCAATTTTGATTAATATTTTCTTATATGATAGATAATACTCTTGATTTAGTCTCCATTAAATTAAGTTAAGATCCAACGAGTAGTGTTTAAGTTATTTGTAATAATAGCACTTTTTATTTATAGTCGGTTCTCTTTTTTTGCTAAAATGACTAAGTTTTCTTGTCAATAAAGATGAAAATGCATTTATCTATAGTTTGCCGCGCCATTTGAATAAGAGGTCATAAACTATGAATAAGTAGCTTTTCTGTTGCAATAGCAGAAAGTTTTGCCTTTTGTTGCGTTATTTCATGGAATTTCAAGAAGAATATCTGTTTATTTCTTGTTTTATAAAGTATGGGCAGTTGATCATAGCTCTTTTAGCATAGCAAAATGAAAATTACTAGTTGTTAGCTAATTTTATTTCTGTAATTTGTGGAGAACTTATATTGAAAAACTATAATTACAGTTTCAGTCTCACGCTTTATCCCGCATAGCAGGGTAGTCAGAGTGACTTAGTGTCAAGACACTTCGTTCGCCGCCTGAATTTGAGACATGTATTTAAAGTGGTGGATTTCAAAGCCGCGTTAAAAAAAAAAACAATTATATTTTTTATCTCATAGCATTTGTACATAGAACGCGGATTATTAGAGAGCTTAGAAAGGTTATTTTTTTCGAAATAACGTAATGTTAAAGGTATTAATATTTGGAGTAGACCATATAGAGAGGTTATAATCACTTGAACTATTAGATCCTTTACTCGATGCCTTAGCAACGTCTATATCACTTTAGTTAAAGTGTATGCCAAACACATGGCAGTGATAATAGTGCGCAACAGTGGCGAGGCGTCCATAGGCCACGGTCACCACTTACCATCAGGTGGGCCGTGTGCCTTGTTGCCACCGTCGTGGTATAAAAAAAAAATATATGCACACTGGCTTTTCTAAATTTACCGGTTTTTCCTGTAAATAAGGCATGTTTGTTTTTACTACTTACTCTATTACTACTCTGAGTATAAAGTAAAAACGCCTGTCGTGGCGCAAAGGCACAAGCGTGCGACTGTAAATGCGACAGGTTGTGGGTTCGATTCCCACTCCAGGAAATGGAATTTCTCATTTCCTGGGTTTGGTAACAAGGCAAAGCGGGGTATTGACTTCCGCCACTCAGCACACAATGCCTTAATTCGGCGGAAAGTGAGGAACGGAGTTTCTAACACTAGGTTCCCTCTGCCTACCCTGCTGTATACGGGATACAGCGTGAAGCTATGTATAGAATAGTCTAGAATCCTATCCTAGAAGATAGAAGAAAGAAGAATAGAAGATATCCTAGAAGAAAATAAACATGCTTAAATATTGTAACAGAAATAATATTTTAATTTATATACTAACGGAAATAATGAATATTGGTAAAACCCATTATCAATTTATAACTTAAGTTCAATCATGTAATTTTATATTATAAAATATTTTCATTATTTTAACGTTAATTGGCTCATTTGTCTTGTTTATGAAGCGTTCACATAGTTTAAAAAGGTTAATTCGATTTTATTTCACTTTTACTACAATATATATAGAAAAAAATACATGATATTTGCTTCTCGTTCTGGTCAGATTAGCGCGGCGTTGAGTTCCGCTACTCAACACGCAATGTGTTGATTTCGAGCGATAAGCGAAGAACGGAATGTACACTAGGTTCTCTTTTCTATCTTGCCATGCGAAAAAAAGCGTGAAGTTGAAAAATTAAACACAATTATATTAAAATCATAAGAACATAAAAGTAGAAAAATGCTTTAAATTTCCATTAAAAGATTTTTATTAATCTTCAAATACTACAAAATTAAGTATGAACGCTTTTTCAATTTTAATAGAAGTTTCAAAAAACTTTTCTTTGGTGGTTCCCTACAAGGCTCCCCTATGTAGGCTATAATAACTTCACTTTACGCTGTATCCCGCATAAAGCAGGGTAGGCAGAGGGAACCTGAGAACCTAGTGACAATTCCGTTCTTCACTTTCCGCCGGATTGAGACATTGCGTGCTGAGCGGCGGAACTCAACGCCGCGCTTTTAGGCTATAATATTTTGATAATAATTCGCCTGTACATTGGCCATAGACACACAATGTTAGTGACTATTTAGTAAGTCAAGCGTTTTCTGTACCTATGTATAGATAATCTGAAAAATCGTAGTCGCAATAAATTTATAGTTACAATTTAAACCCGTATCCTTTGGCGTACAAGCCAAATCCCTGATGTTAAGCATGAATTCACGTACAAGAGTTCTGTAAAGTGATTTTTGCATATTATATGCACAGAAGATTTCCTCAAGGAGATCTTTTCAAATCTTTTTGTTACTTTATTTATGGGTAGTCATATTCTGTATGAATGTATGAAGAGGTCGATGACAGTTGACGAGGTGAAAAATTATGCAGCGCTTTGAATTAAGCGCATGCATTTGGCGCTCCGTTCTTTCTGACTACACGATAAAACGTTTTAAAACTTTTAATAAATATATTCTTGTCTTATTAGTTCTTAGTCTTAAAATTTTTGAAATAATAACACGTGGAAACGAAAATGAAGATGAAAAAACAAACATATTGATAGCTAAATATATGTATGCCGATAATGTAATGATGATAGCTGAATATATGTATATGTATGTTTATATTTATGTATGGATGTATATACTTATGTATGCATGTATGTTTGTATGTATATATGTATGTATTTATGCATGTATGTATACTATTATATTGTTATATATGTATGTATGTAGGTATAACAGTATTTAAGGTTGCTTTATTTATTTAGTTATTTCTGTTATAGTTTTAGCCCCGCATTGTGCCCGCTTTTATCTGTAGATCCCTTCAGGATTTAGGTTGCCTGGAAGAGATCACTTTTAGTGATAAGGCCCCCTTTGTGCATTTGTTATATTATTTAAAATTTTCTTTGTGTATGATTTCAAGTGTGCATTAAAGTTTTTTCTATCTATCTATCTATCTATCTTGATTGACTAGAGCGTTTGAATGGTATAAAGAAGGCATGACTTTGAAATTTTATTATTAATTTATAATGATATTCTTATAAGTTCAAATTTTTAAGTACTTATTTAAAATTACATACCATAGTTTTCATTTTTTATAATATAAATTTTTAATGTTTATCACATAATATCTTAAAAGCTACTCATATAAAAACACAATTGAAATTAAATATACGTCTACTAAATATAGTAAAATATTGAACCCTTTTTGAAATATATTTATTTTAATAAAGACTAGAACTTATGACATTATTTTTTGCCTTTGAAAAAATAATGATCTACGGTAACAAGACCCGCTGTTCCCCTCTAAAAGTTTTATGATTGTCAGAGCACGAATTTTCTTAATCCAGCGACAAGCGAGCAAAAGCAGTAAAAACAAAAATGTATAAGCGGATTCAAACTTTTGTAAATCTTCAATTGCTAAAGTAACAGAACATTGAAACTTTTCAATCCATTCAATACTTAAAATACAAATAGAAAATTAAAGCTTACGACGACTTGCATTTTATTCCTTTCGAAAAGCTTTAAAGTTGGCTTAAATGGAAACACTAGACGGTTGTATTCGCGGGGCTTTTGTTAATTTCTATACGGCTATTGTAAGCTTACACATTATACACTCATAAATATTATGATATGAGCCTTTCAATGAACACATCGATTAACAGAAAACGGCAAGTAGAGACATAATAATATACTGGATTGTGTTTTTAATTTCGTTTCTTATGTAAATTGAAATAATTATTGTAATTGCATGAAGGCAGATATATATTTTCTTTTTTTTTTAGTTTCACGCTGTATCCCGCATATAGCAGGGTAAGCAGAGGGAACCTGAGAACCTAGTGTTAAGACACTCCGTTCCGCATTTTCCGCCCAATTGAAGCATTGCGTGCTGAGTGGCGGAACTCAACGCCGCGCTTTGCCTTCTTACCAAACTCAGGAAATGAAAATTCTAAACTTTTACATTTCCTGGAGTGGGAATCGAACCCACAACCTGTTGAGTTTACAGTCGCACGCTTTTACCTCTGCGCCACGAAAGGCGATATTTTATCTAACCGTATATAAAATTAATTATGAATATCAAAAAATAATATATTATTTTTATATGAAGTGTGAAGTTAATCGATCTATGCACTGAATGCCTCATGTTTTCATTTATATTAGGACTATATTTATTTTGTTCTTCACTTCTTTTTTCTTGTACTAACAAATAATGGAAACCTTTTTTAACAACTAACTACAACGACAATGTTTAGTCAAAGTGGACAATGGAATGCTCTGCTACGAGACATCTCTCGATAGAAAAAGGATAAAATAAAACATCTTAAATCCTCGCCTTCAGTGTTTTTATACAAATTAATTAAATGACTTCTCTAATCGTTGTTATAATTAAATGTTTATAATAGTAATAATTATTCTTATTTTTACATATATTAATATGTATTGAATTCTAATGTATGAATTTTTTTGTTACAGGTGGTAAGTTCGGCACAGCGTTGTATTGCGAAAATCCTTTGGTAAATATATTATTGTGTGATTTGTTTCTTTTTTTATTATATAAGTTTAAATTTACTACATTAGCAGGTTCACATTTTTCTTGCATAGAAGAGTAATCAAGGAGAACATAGTGTCAAGACACTCCAATTTCCCCTTTTCACCCGAAATATAGAAATTATGTGTTAAGTGGTAGAACTCGTCGCAGTCTTGTGTTATCAGAGCAAGAAAATGAAAATAATTTAAATCTACTCAATTTGCGAAAGGGAATTGAATCCATAACCAATCGCATTTACAGTCACATGTTGTACCGCTGCGCTACGCTGGCGATGGTCACAATATTTATTTTACATTTCTCCTTTAAAACAAAAGAATCTATTAATATATTTCTTCACTCTTCAATTTTAACACATTGTGTGGTAACCCAAGGCTAAACAGACCAGGGAAATATAAAAATTGTATTTTCATTATTTTAAAAGGTAATGGAAAAACTTAGTACCTTTTTGTACAAAAATTATGCGGACGGAGGAATATGAAATTTGGTGTAGTTAAAGTTGATGCAAACAAGAAAAATGCCAATATTTTTAGTACGCATAATGCATAAGAAATATATTAAATTAACGTAATAAATAGTTAGCGTTGTATTTGTAACGTGCATGTTACTTTACACAATATTTTTTGTATAAAGTGGCACTTTGCTACACAACATGTATTTCACTTATTATTTCGTTCTTAATATTTTAGTCAAACAAACATTAAGTAATATCGTCATTTTTTTTATTTAATATTTATATATTTGAAATATTGAATACTATTCAGTAGTTTTATTGACGTCGTTGAAGCTCAGGAAGACAACATCATTCTGTAACACAATTTTGTTATATATATTAAGATTCCATGAAAACTTCTCATAGGATATTATGTTTTGTGCAAATTCCAATACTCCATTTCTTCCTCTTAGAGGTAGGTTTTCAAGTTTTTTTGCATTGAAATGCTATGAGACTATAATCTGCATTTCATGATTTTATTTCTGTATAGCAGGGCCAGAGAGGAGTCAGTGTCTAAATACTTTGTTTTCTACTTTTTGTCCGAAATCGTGGTGGCGTGTGTACTAACAATTTAACTTCAACTTAATGCTGAACTTCATTGAAGTGTTATAGAAAAGAAACTTCTAGGCAATCCATTGATTTACTGCGCCGGTGCCGGTTGCAAAAAGAGGAGAGTGCCTGGAACTTACAAGCTAAGTTAATGTTTAACTTAGCTTCAAAATGCACATTCACTTCCGCGCTATTTAAGAATGAAAATAATTTGTTTTGAAAGATCATAAAAACTATATAAAAATAATGAATTAGCTATAAAAATGAAAATTTATTAAACTAGGGTGCTTGAACGGATTCCTTGAGGCGAAGGGTCAAATTCCGCCTTGTTCCAATACTCATCTGGAATTTCAGTATATCTGTGCAATATCTACATGTATCTACATGTATCAATTTAAGCTTTGGCCCTTCTCAGCTTTAATCAGTTAGATGCTAGGTTTTAGACACCTCTTCTTTTTTCATATATTATATTAGCAGCCATGTAAAAGCAAGCTGCTAAGACAACATATATTTTGCGTCATGACACTTTATACAAAAGTGTATGTCAAGCATATGGTAGTGTAAGTAACATTAATTTTATTAATTTCACACATCATTATAAAAATATTGATTTTCTGTAGTTCTTCATAAGATAGACGAGACAAGACGTATGGAAAATTGCCATCTATATATTGATTATGGTTGCCAATTTTCCATACTCGGTATAATTTTCATAGAAAAAGATCCAAAGATTTTCATTTACGTATTAATATAATGACGATAATAAAGTTTACGTCACAGAAAGTACAAAGTAGATACTGCATAGTTAAGAAGTTCTCATATAGAAGACTGGTTTTGTTTAACATATAAACTATCGTGAATTCCACTTGAGATTTTTTCTTATTATGCAAAAAAATCTAAAAAATATTGAAAGGCACTAACTTCTTAGTTACGAGAAATGAATAAACAACAACATCCAAAGTATTTATAATTACTACAACATATTTTCCATTAGTACGTTCACAGTCAATGCCAGTTCATCAACCTTGGATTCATTGAGTGATGTTACATATCCGTCTCATTTTCGTGCCAAATGTAAAAACTTTGTGTAAATATAATATAACGTAACATTTCCCTATATTAAGTCATCATGGCGCAGTAGTAAAGCTTACTTCTATTTCTATTAGACAATAAATGCAGTGGTTGTGGGTTCGGTACTCATTCGGTGAAATAGTTACATTAATTTTGGAAAGTGGGGAACGGAGTGTCTTATCACTAGGTTTACTCTGCCTACCCTGCTATAAACGGGATACAGCGTGAAGCTATGTATGTATGTGTGTATGTAATTTCTTTTCCCTCCTCTGGTGCGGTGTTGAATTCCGTTACTTGTAATGTCGAATTCTCACGAAGAATCTAGAACGGAGTGTTTTGAAACAAGGTTTTCTCTACCTACTTTCCTATGCGGAAAAAACGTTCAAGCTGCTGAAGCTGCTAAATAATAAATTTATTTTGGATAACGTGTATTGCGTGTAGAGAATATATTGCTATACCATTGTTAGTTAGCACGTGTCTGATTGAATGCATTGATTGTTTGAACTTACATGATTACACGATGGGATGTCAATGTCAATGTGTACATAAAACATAAATATTAAAATGAGGGCAAACTTCACTGTTACGAAAATATATGTTTTTTGAATCCTTTGACATAATAAATAAGATCTAAATGTATTTCAAGTTTTGTAGTTGGTCTTGAAATATATTTGTAAACAAATTGAAGGCTGAAAAGTGGCTCCAAATAGTTAATTTACGCTAGACTGTCGTGTCATCAGTTTTTTGGCTTGCACTTGGCTTGATATGCTGCTGTGTGACATCTGACACGTAGAGAGACGTAAAAACGTCGTAAAAATATTAGCAATTGTAAATGCTGTAAAATTTGAATCTGTTACTGTTTGAAAGTAAAGTTACTTTCAAACAGTAACAGATTCAAATGCAATAGAAAAAATATATTTCCTTGAACATATAACGTCGACAGTATGTACTACAAGGATAAACTGGCTCTATTTTCTTTATTTGCGTGTGGTTTAATAATATTCATTATTTAACCACACACAATACCTTCTGAACGATTTTTATCATATGAGTATTTCTTAGTTAGTTAAAGAAATCAAATATTATAATGACACTTTATATTTCTCATTTAAGGCATTTTTTAAATGTAATAGCTGTCGACCCTAGTGGTCTCTACAGAATCACCGGGTTTTGTAGTTAATCGAGAAGAGCATCATGGCTGGACCATCTTATGAAAGGTATCAACAAAGACATTCCACGTAGTAGGATACACCCGTGAGTGAGCCAAGTTTCATTCTTCTTTGTCCGCTTAAATTTCGTAAAAACAAACACAAAGTTTTTACGTCACTTATTTATATATAAATAATAGCCTGCGTTTATAACAATGGAAGAATGTTTGTTACTCTTTCGCGCAAAAATTGCTATATATATTAAGAAGAAACTTTACAGTAATATGCTGGCTACACTTTAAAAATATATATATAATTTGGCCATAATATAACGCATCTAACATCTGCATACACGTGACAATCTGTATTATGCATATAGTTGTGCTACGGATATTGCAACGGTATTATTATTAAATGTATAAATAAAGAAGCGCAGGCGTTGGCCTCGTTACTCACGTATTGCGTTTCTTCTGTTGAGTTCATATGTTTGTATGTTTATTTTGATTTTACTGCCCTTTATTAACAGCTTTGTGATTCGAGAGCACAATCTTTTAAATTGAAAAGAAAAGTAAATATATACAGAGGCCTGTCGTGGCACAGACAGGTTGTGGGTTTGATCCCCACTATAGGAATTATATAGTATTTTTATTTTCTTCGCTCTGGAAACAAGGCAACTACCCTGCTATATGCGGGATACAGCGTCAAGCACAAAAAAAAAAACTAAACGTTAATATATCGTGGTGCAATTTTATGTTTGAGGTAAATTATAAACAGCACGCGGTAACAATTAAACTTTATATATGTTAGGAATATTTGTATTTCTTTGAAATAGACATTTCCTTGATATCGTCAGACAAAGTTTAACGTTGAGTCGTCTTACTCTCCAATGGACTATAAGTGGTTGACTTATATAATTTATTATAGAATAATTCTTCCTGCAACATATAATTTAAGATGCTGAATACTAAAAATTCAAGAAACACGGTCAAATGGTAACCTATTACATATTTTAAACGTTTTACCCACAAACCCGAGGGGTTATCCCGTATATTTTCGATCGTAAAGTATCTATTTCTAAATATTGACCTAAATATTAGACAGGTCAATTCTTATAACGGATAAACAAATATCTTAGCAAACAAACAACAATATTTGACTTGTGCATATTTTGAATCAACATCGAAGAATAGAAGGTTATCAATCCGACTGTATTTATTATGTTTCTGGATGAACCAATTTTCATTATATTTTTTTATATGATAGTTAGTATTTCTGATGTGGTTTCATTTAAATTTGGTTAAGATTGGGCTAGGAGTTCTCGATATATTTGTAATAATTTTACTTTTTAGAGTATTTTATCTGAAGTCGGTTCTCTTTTTTTTAATCTTATATTATAATAATTATAATATTATAGAATTTACAGCAGAAAAAATATTTTCTTGCTCAATTATTTTTATATATCTATTAAAGTAATGTGAATTTATAACGTAAGTCTTTTAAGAAGTAGTTATACGTGTCGTAGTCGTGGCGCAGAGGCACAAGCGTGCGACTGTAAACGCGATAGGTTGTAGGTTCGATTCTCATCCCAGGAAATGAAAATAACATATCATATTTAATATTTTAATTTCCTCGCTCTGGGAACAAGGCAAAGCGCCGCGTTGAGTTCCGCCACTCAACACGCAATGCTTCAATGCGGCGGAAAGTGGGTAACGGACTTCCGTTAAAAAGAGAACGGAGTGTCTTAAGGCTCCCTCCGTCTACCTTGCTATGTGCGGGATCAGCGTAAAGTTAAAAAATATATAAATCTATTAGGTAGGTAGTAGAAATATGTTAGATTTCAAAATTACAGTGAACCCAACTATCTGATAAATGTATGGGGTAACCCAGAGCTTATTTAAAAACTAAATTGACAATTTCACTCATGAATAAATAACATCGGCGATAAAAATCTTTTATGGGCTTTGCAAAAATAATGAATGAAATTTATCACAGGCAGCGTCTAACTGCCGTTTTTATAGTAAGCAACATTTTGTACGCCTCACTTCCTGTACCTTTGCAAAGCAGGTTTATGCTTAGCTTATCTCTTGGTGACAAACATACAAAAACAGCTTTTAGTATGAATTCAGCATATTTAACATGTTTTAATATAAAAACGTGTGAATTACATTTGTAATAAAGATATTGTGGCGGAGTAGTTTCATCGTTTGGCTGGTAAAAATAATGGCTTGGTTTCGACCCTCATTCGGAGGAATTATTTTTATTTTTTTGAATTTCCCGCTCTGGCTAGACAATGATGTTGCGTTAAATGTATCGGGCGGAAAGTGGAGAGTTTTGACAGATTCTCTTTGCCTACTCTGCCTTAGTACAAGAAAAGCGAGAAGTACACATTTCTTATATAATAATTTCTTATGTACACATTTCTTATGTAATTTTTGTCATTTCTCTCCAAACACAGTGGTAGAATCTAATGTCGCATTTACCCTTAATTAAGAAAAAAAAGCTCAAATTAAGAAAAAAAATTCAAATCGTACCAGTTTATCTGTCGCAACTGTCAATCATTAAGCTTTTATTGATGATATCATCAAGAAATTTTGTCGATATATATCCTTTAACCAGAACTCGAAGCGCTGTTAAAATATATTCTATGTAATATATATCATCCATTCACCACTCAAACAACATTTGGTCGACATGTGGTTCTCTCCAATGACCGATTAGGGCTAAAACCATATTCATATAGTGGAACCACTGACCATAATTATTCATTTATTATTAAAACACAAGCTTTTGCCTTTTATTCATATACAAAATATATAGTAAAATGTCAAAAAAGTATAAAAATTATAAATTAAAAATCCTTTTTTTGTGATTCCAAACAACATCATATTAATATAATATATTTATCAGGATTTTTAATACACGTAATTTACTTTCATAATACGCTTTTATAAGCTTTATCTGCATCGATCAATGTATGTAAGAGATATTCTTAAAGTAAGGATTTTTTTTAATTCACCACTTCGATCGATTTCAATTCTTTCTAGATTTCTTACTGTAATAGATATGTGTGAAGGTAACAAAGGTGTACTCTAAAATATTAATGCAAAATTCGTCTTTCTTTGTTTGAGACAAAACTATACTGTAATACTTTACAGTAAACTTTTTCCAGTTCAAAGTAATGTTAACGGACCAAAACAAATATTCTTCTATTCCCGTTGCTGCTAAAAACTGTGCTTAGTGCTATTTTAAAGTACAGCAAAGAAATATGTATGTTTTCCAAATTAATTCCATTTTGAATACACTTACATAAAGAAACAGTGACATATTTGTGGGTTCTTCATTCATTTCTGATCTCTCTCTCGATCTTCATTTAAAACTGAAAAAAAAATTGAAAGGACGTATAGATAACCCTAGTATGTTTTTTTGAATATATAAGCAAAGTAGGAATATACAAACAAGCTTGCATTTCCCCTGAGACCCGATAAGTTCCAAAATAGGAAAAGTTCATATCTTAATAGCACCATATATTCTTTTACCGAAATTATTTCCCACTTCAGTTATCGGCGCGAAGTTTTAATGGGAGATGACACATTACAAACAACTTGAAGTCTTGCTTGATATGGGTTGTAAACGATGAAATGAAAAAAGTTTTTACGATAAGAATTTGCGTTCGCTCTGGAACAAAATCTCAATGTTTTATATCGTAGATAAGTAATAGTGGAACTATATTTCATTTTCTTTCTATGTCGTGTCACAATAAAAGTTTATTTATATTCCCGCCCAATGCGGCAGAGAGAATGAGCTTCAATTTTCTTACATATTTCTTAGAAATTTTATTATTCCCCTGGATTATGAAACCTAAAGCTAAAACAGGCTAAGGTGACGCAGTGAAACAGCGCCTGACTCTAAATATGATAGTTGTCAGGTCATACCCACTCCGAGGAATGATTATATTAATATTATTCTCTATCGTAACATGGTGCGGCGTAGAGTTTGTTTCTAACATGAAACGTCAAGATTATGGGAGGAAAGTGGAACACTGAGTGCTTCTCCGCACAAAACTTACCCTTATAGTTCAGTCCAGATCAGTTCTTTAATTATGGCGAAAACCCTTAAATGAGTCAGTCTGACACATTTCATTTACGTCATATGTCAATAGCATACTTAAGACGCATTTTTGATTAAAGTAAATTTTCAAGTTTTATTTCACTTTCATGTACGGATAAGTGTTTAAAGGAACAAATAAGCGAATTACGTTTGTTTTAATTAACTATAATTACTTTTAATTGGCAAAATTTTATAAGAACTCTTCAACTTACGTTTAAGTACACAAATATTCTCTCTAAATTAGAAAGCTCAGCGAGTTGAAGTTGAACGGCTGAAGTTGTTCCGGCTTTATTTTGTATTACTAAGTTCTTTGATTATCTCGATTATTTTAAAATATTATATAAAACTATTTGTAATTATAATACAGGCCACTCTACTAGAGCAATATTTTCTTTTGGTAAAATATTCAACACGTCAGGCTTAAAAATCTTCTTTTAACGTCACATATTCACTTAGAATATTTTATTTAAACTATTTACTATCTATGTAAATAGTTTAGATTTATATAAAATATGCACATGTGTCCGGATCCAAAAACAATATAGTACTTTTAAAGTATAAACTTGTCCTTATATAGAAATATGTAGCAGCATGACAAAAATTGTAAATAATTTTAAGCTTTGCAACTATTGCAATTTTTTTTGAAACTATTGCAAATTGTTGTTCTTAATAAATATTATATGCAGGACTTATCTGTACTTTAGTTATAAGATATGTTTCAGTGAAAACAGT
Source organism: Philaethria dido (assembly GCA_033558755.1). NCBI lineage: Eukaryota > Metazoa > Arthropoda > Insecta > Lepidoptera > Nymphalidae > Philaethria > Philaethria dido. Next base: position 170,309 of record JAKGSA010000504.1, read on the forward strand.
CCAATGTTGTAATAACTAATGAATAATTTATGTATATTTTAATTTACATAAAGAAATATCCGATGGATAATAATAGTTGGATACTATTATTATCATATTGGATAAATCAATGTTTTTACTTTAAATAGAATGGATTCTTTTATAGTTCCAAAGGCACTTCTCTGTAAAAACAAATGGACGATTTTCTCGATTATTCTAATAAACATTTTTAGATCCTAAATGGTATAGGTATTTTTGATTAATGCTTAAAAACTTTTCAACAAAGTACTTTTCAGTCAAAAGTATGAGAAATTGATAAAAAATCGGTTGGGAGTTTGATTTCCACTTGAGGACCTTTACCCACCATTGATAGTATCTAGCGTTAGTTATGTTGTAAATTAATGACGATCGACTAAAAAAGGAGGAGGTTCTCAATATAACTGTATTTTTTATGTGTTTTTACCAATCTTTACTCAATGAACCAATTTTGATTATTCTTTCTTTGTATGAGATAGCTAGTACTTCTGATATGGTCGCATTTAAATTTAGTCAAGATTAGAGGAGTAGTTTTTGAGTTATTTGTAATGATTGTACTTTATAGTGCATTTTATTGAAGTAAGTTTCCTTTTTTAATTATTACTAACTTCTTTCTGCATGTTATACACATGGCGGAGAAGATCAAGTACAGTAAGATGAGATCTCCCTAATAATCTTCCTTTATTTCGACTCACAATGTCACATGACAGCAGTGACTTGTGTTTATTTTCGAAGCATTCTACTCTAACGATGACTCACCAATACTGCGGATAATGTACAACAGAAATACGTCTACGTATACGTTTACGTCGGACATAACAAGATAGGCTTAAGTTCATATTCTATTCGAAGAAAAGTTTGCTCATAAAATAATAGTTGAAAGACGTTCCTCAGTCTAATTAGACAAAGTGCGCATTTGCTGATTTTACTTTTCGTTTTTCTTCCTTAAGTCCTTTCTCGAGTTTAATTTGATTGTAAAATGAAGTAATACTTAAAAAATTTCTTAAATAATACTATTTTTTTATGTGAATGTAATATTTCACGATGTAATGACATATTATGAACACAATGGTTGTGGATTCGATTCTCACTGTGGAAATTATTATTTAAATAATTATCATTACATAGCGCGGCGTTGAGTTCCACCAATCAGCACGCAATGCCTCAATTCGGCCTAAAGTGGGGAACGGAGTGTCTAAACACTAGGTTCCCCCTGCCTACCCTCCTATGTGCGGGATAGAGCTTGAAGCTATGTATGTATGTTATAGTTATCATTTCTCCGCTCTCTTAAGACGCGTTCTTAATGGCGCGTGGCAATAAAATGAAGGACGAAGTGTTTCGACACCTTGCTATGCATGAAAAAGTTTAAATAATATTTGTTGACATGATAAATACTGAAATATTTACAACCACATTTTCGACAACGGCATATTATGTTTTGAACACGTAGTGACATTGATATTGACAAGTATTTAAAATGTACTAGCATTTGTAATTTTCCGTGCCAAAAGTAAATGTGCTCGTAAAATCTGTAATAGAACAACATCATGAGAATAGTATTTTGCGTTTGTTATTTAATTATTTTTACACATTTTCAGCATTACTACATTACTAGACAGTGGATCTTATAACTTATAAGTCATTGCATTTCAACAATTTAAAATTTACCCATCTCTTTATATATTAATCTTTTGCGTTACTGAATGACTGACAGACAACGTACATTCGAAATTACTTCGCATAGAAAACTGAAATTTAGCAGATCAGTTCCTTGGGGAGTAAATATGCTCCTATTCTATCTAAGAGAAGATTTCTAAAAAAAACGATTTTTATAGTCGAGGCAAATGTCTTTGCGGACTATATAACTAGTGTAGATATACTAAGATTTATCAATAAGCAGAAAATTCAACAATTAAAAGATACTGTAGCAACTATGACTAAATCACACTTGCCAACACATAATATATTTTGAATAAAATTAATATTGTAATACTTGACTGCAGTAGTTTTTTACATGTTATAATATTTTAGAACTTCGTAAATCATACAGAGATGAGACAGTTCGATGAGATATTTCCAGCTGCCGAGACGTCACGTCCTACGCTCATGTAATTAGTAAAAGCCAATATTTTTATCCATTCTAATAACAAAAGCATTTCTTGGAATTTTCTCTTAAAATTATTTCTATGCGTAAAATAACTCGATACTGTTACTTTCATTCCACGTCCGTCCAATAGCTTTACGTTTCAGCTTCACATTACTTCCAGTATAATAAGGTAGGCAGAGAGAACCTGGGGTATTTTAGCCAGAATTCAACAAATTGCATGTTGAATGGCGGAACTTAACGCCGCGCTTTGTTACTAGACCCGACGAATCGATGAATCAGTTGAACAGAAAAAAAAACAGTACAAAATAGTGTATAATAATATATTTTTTATATGTATATGCAACATTCTCTTAGTAAGAGTAGAATTTGGCTTTGCTTCTTGTAAAGGCTAGATTTTCTAGATTCACAATATACCCTTTTTCCTTTCGATTTTCATCTGTAGTTTTTATCCATTATGAAACTGACGAAAGTTTCCAGTAGACCTAGGATTCCAGACCTAGATTATTTTTGGTTCTTTCCAACCTGAAACAAATTAGCCCATTTCGAAAGGTGATTAGTAACTAATATTTTTTTCCTATATATATATCTTATTTATACTTGATGTCATTTCGAATAAGATCTCAAAAAATAAACTAGTAAACGAACATTTATTTACGTACCAATATCAACAACATTAGAATACTGATTGTTTCGTACGAACAGGGAAAATACTTAGTTTTTGTAATAGGAGCTGGTTCACAAAAGCAATGTTTACAATAGCAACTCAAGCACCTGCCATACAAACTACCCTGTGAACGTTTAACGTAATTTGTTGTTTAGAGTGCTCATTATAAATGTAGGCGAGTAGTGTAGAATATCAAGTCTAGTGTTAATGTGACACGCTCAAACGCTTGAAAGAGTTGTTCCTTAGTTAAATTCAATTTTAAGTAATTAATTATAATCGATCTTTTACTGGTCAAATCTGTTATATTGTGTGACGATTCCTTGTCACAGAATATTGACCTTAAAACTTATGTATGTTGTGCTACAGGTGAAACATTTTACCTAGCTACCTAACTTCACGCTTTATCCCTAGCGGGGTAGTCAGAAACATTTTACATTACACAATATAATGTATTAGTACTACCTACAAAAACTAAATTGAAATAAAAATGATAATGTTATGACCGCGACAGGGGTGGTTCTGAGGGGTGGACTACTTTTTTTTTACTTTTTTTTTATTTGAATAAAAGTTTAAGAGCAAGCAATAATTCTTCTCTAATGTTTTAAAATGTTGTATCTTATCTCAATCTTTGTGGGATGTTACACTCAAACTTGTTTTTGTCTATATCACCTGTACGGATGTTACACGGAGTCATGGGTGGAGGTAATCACGTACCATCAGGTGACCCAAAGGCTCGATTGCCTTGTCGTTCCAATAAAAAAGTTTTCGTCCGCAACAACATTTGTATTATCATTATCATTCTTGTAATATATCAAATTCTATTTTGTTTTGTCATCTGTTGAAATCTCTCAATCCATTCAAAGCCTTCAAGGAACTTATATTCCAAACTTCAGGTTTGTACGCCGAGTAGTGTAGTTGTGCGCTGTCTGTCACTCAGTGACTATCGGAAGAATTTTATACAAACCTATCGATTAATATTTTTTCCATAGCACAACTCATCAGCGCGAAAAGGATACGAATTCTCTAGGGCGGTAAAAATGAAAAGCAATAAAGGGGAATGAAAAATTGACGTGATTCAAACGTTGATTGTGAAATGCATTCTCAATGTAATTTCATTTGATTTCAGACATTGTTTGTTCAGGAAACAATGATAATGCGTTTTGAATGATAACGAGGCTTTTTTGTCCTTTTTTGTAGGATAAAAAGAAATGTAATAATGGATAATTGTATTTTTTTACATACTGTGTCTGTCTTAGTAGTATTATAAACGCAAAAATGTATGTTTGTTACTCTCTCACGCATAGTTACTATTTATTTTATTTATTGCTATCTTATACATTTACAAATATTATTTTATAATAAATAGCACTACAAGAAAAGGTTTATCTCGAGTGCCATATTCGTCCTTATTTATTAAATGTCGTTTAACTTTCAATCTTAAATTATAGTCTAAGCTATTTATTAAGTGAAGAACTATGTGTTCCCTGGTGCGCTAAACAGAACAAACCAAGACGAAAGTTTCCAGTAATATTTATATCGTAACCTCTAGTTATAGTGCGAAGTAAGCAATGGTAACCTAGTTGTAGATATAAACCGGTATGTTCTTCATTTTCTACGTGTTGTTTTCCGCCACCTAGTACGTAATCTATTTGCATGCTAGCGAAACCCAACGACGCACTTTGTCTAATTAGAGCGCGGAAGTGCGGGGAGTGGTTAGTTAAGAGTTTAAAGGGGTCTAGTACAGTTTGAGGTCGAATTCGAGAAGTACAAGATTCAAGATTAAAAATAATATAAGAATAGCTTATTTTTATATTATCTTGATGAGAACGTTTGTTGATTCTTCACTAGCATAAATATTTTTGATCGTTTTAAAGTGACAATTAGGAAACTAAAAACATTTTTAGAATACGTATGAAAATTTGAACGCAGCGGGACTCGAACCCGAGCCTCTTGTAAACCGGCGGTCTGAGAGACATAGATGTTAGTAATTAAGTATATATTAAGTGTTCAAGATTTAATCTTGAATAATTAACATACAAAATTACAATTTGCACTTATTAATTTAGCGCCTTGATGGTAAAAAAATGCTCTTAAAAAACTTTTTTTTTTTAACTTCACACTGTAACCCGCATATAGCAGGGTGGGCAGAGGGAACCAGAGAACCTAGTGTTAAAAAACTCCATCCTCTTTCAACAATTCCGTTCCCCACTTTCCGCCGAATTGAGGCATTGCGTGATGAGTGGCGGAACTCAACGCCGCGCTTTGCCTTGTTTCCAAACCCAAGAAATGAAAATACTAAATTTTATATTTCCTGGAGTGGGAATCGAACCCACAACCTGTCGCGTTTACAGTCGCACGCCACGACAGGCGCAAATTCTTATTATACATAAATGAGATTTATGGACAAAAAATTGCGTCGCAAAAATAAAATTTGAGCCATATTTATAATTAAATTTGAAATAAATTTGACATCATTTCTATAATTTTGTCTAAAAATTTCACACGAGTTCGTTGTACAAAAAAACAACATATTGAAATTTAACATACCTGGCCTCATTTCCGACACATACTTTGAGAATATTTTAATTAAAGGAGCGTTTTCTTTCTCACGAGAAATTTCGGAGTCAAGATCTTAATATCGGTAGAATGAGGAAGATTGCAGAGAAGCAACACGAGGCTCATGAAATTTAATTACTATACGCTAATTCCCGAGTCAAAATTATTTTATACCATTTTGTAATAGTATAATTTTGTAATATATGAAAATTACATACAGACTTTATATATACTTAATGTAAAATATACAACTTAGACTTTGTACTAATCTTAATATTATTTTATAGTCACAGGTTCAAATATTGCATTAATAATTTCTTTTTCAGCATCTTTTGCATAGCATGATAGGTAGGAAGAACGCAGTATCAAAAAATTTCATGTTGAGTAACGGAATTCAACGCCGCGTTTTGTATGTATTTTTCCAGAGAGCGAAAATATAATAATTTAAAAACAATCATCTGAATGTGGACCATTATACTAATACACGAGAATATTTATAATTTTAATTACTTTAATTTCTTTTGGGAACTCATTACTGACAGTCTCCAAAAAAATGTGTCAAGTAAGTGCAGAACGGAAGTGTTTTAATATTGGCTCCTTTCTGACTTCCTTTTTGATTTATTTTAAGTTTGTTTTTTATTTATCTGTATCATAACAAAACGTATTCATGGCTGATCATGTCATAGATAAATATACTACCGGATTAGAAATAATATGTACGTATAATTAAAACTTCAAGGCCTTATTTTTCGCATACTATTAAACCATATCATATTATCATCAGCATGATGCATAAATTACATACATGTAGAAGAATGTCAGCATGGTACTGAGCTACAATGAATTATTTATATATAGCTCACAGACACCCAATTATGTACTCATAGCATCCGCGCGCTGCTCTATTGTTATTATTTAATTAAATAATTATGACGAAAATGAAATAAGTTAACGAACTTTGTACATTTTTTTCTTTATAATGAACTCTCATTATGTACTGATGTAATTTTGTATTAATGTTTATTTACTATATTTTTTTTAGTTTCACGCTGCATATAGCAGGGTAGGCAGAGGGAACCTGGGAACCTAGTGTTAAGACACTTCATTCTCTTTGAATAATTCCGTTTTCCAATTTCCGCCGGATTGAGACATTGCGTGTTGAGTGGCGGAACTCAACGCCACGCTTGGCCTTGTTACCAGATCCAGGAAATGAAAATACTAAATATTTCATATATATCATCATATTTTTAAGTCTCGAAAACTATTGTAATATTTATTTTATTTCTTTAATATTCTTCTTCTTCGTAGACGTTGTCTTCATTACTGAAGGTCGCGTCTGTGAAAGTCATGCGTTGCAATGGTCCTCTTTTTTGCACTTCGTCCGGTTTTCGGCTTCTCTCAACGCAAATGTTTGTGAGAGCCCAGTAATAGCGGATACCTAGTCACACCAGCGGTTAGGTGGACAGCCGTGGGGTCTTTTTCCGTTTACCTTGCCCTAAATGTAATATATTTTCATGAAAAATATTACCTTTCTGCATTTCTCTGTAATTCACTCAACAGAAATTTCACACTTTTCGTGCTATGAACAAAAACCGTACGTCATAACCATAAGCTTATAAAAGCTATGTATGAAAGTTGTTGAGTTAAGCCGTGTTTATAAAAGCAAGTATAAGTTGTAGTTGTACTTTCTGGTAACTGTATACGAGTACAACAGTTTACCGGAGTGAAGCGTTCTCGAGAAATGATTAGCTTTACCCAAGCGGAGGTCTTTTGAGGTTTTAACATAAAAAATGAATAAGACTACGTATGCACGAGCTATGAATTTTTCATACTATTTACCTGGCCATTTCGTAGCTAATGCAAATTAAAAAAATGTATGAGAAAAACTAGTACCTACCTATTTATGTTATTTAGCTTCCTACGCCTGTCGTGGCGCAGAGGCACAAGCGGGCGAAAGTGAACGCGACAGGTTGTGGGTTCGATTCCCACTCTAGGAAATGGAATTTTTCATTTCCTGGGTTTGGTAACAAGGCAAAACGCGGCATTGAGTTCCGTCACTCAGCACGCAGTGCCTCGATTCGGCGGAAAGTGTTGAAGTTCCTACGGCCAGTATTTTCGGCTGTGCGTTATATATTAATCATTTAGAGTTCTATATTCATATATGGATTAGATTTTTGTCACCGCGACACAGTTTTACACTACTGTGGTTATTATCGTGCAGTGTTTTTGATATACTCGTAGTGCATACTAAATAAATAAATAAATCTTATGAAATCTTATGTCGTACATAGTTTTGTTTTCTTTGACTCAGTCCTGTACTCCCATTCCTGTAGAAATTCCGAGAAATCCTCTCTTAATACTCCCAACACTAAAAGAAACCTTCATGCCTTTCAGCTTTTTATGACTAGGCTTCTGCTGTGTCACTCTCATAGTGAGTAACGGTATTTCTATATAAATGAATAATTACTCTACTGAATAAGCATTCGTTTTAAACTTATAAGTAGTTTTTACATCCGCCTACGTCTTGCTACGTTGGTGGTCCAGAAACAGATTTAAAATCATACAATGAGTGTAATTTACTGCTAAATTATTCGCGATTATACTATTCTTGATATAAGTAAATGCGAATTAAATATAAATTGAAAAAAAAAATGTGGTAGGATACATTTAATATTTTATTACTTATTTAAAATATAATGCTTGTTTAACAATGGTATACATACATACATAGCTTCACGCTGTATCCCGCATATAGCAGGGTAGGCAGAGGTAACATAGTTTTAAGACACTCCGTTCCCCACTTTCCGCCGAATTGAGGCATTGCGTGCTGAGTGGCGGAACTCAAACGCCGCGCTTTGCCTTGTTACCAAACCCAGGAAATGCAAAATTCCGTTTCCTGGAGTGGAAATCGAACCCAGTATCTGTCGCGTTTACAGTCGCACGCTTGTACCTCTGACACACGACAGGCGTTAACAATGTTATAAATGTACTTAATTGTATTTAGCCCACACTAGTATCTAACATAACAAAAAAAACCACTGTACTATGAAAACATTCACTAAGCGGAAATTAGCTCCATAGTCCATATAGACCGCGTACAAACACTTTTCCAAGAAAATTATAAGGAAAAGGTTCTACTAAATAGTCATGACAGATAAAAAGTCTATGAAATATAATTGAGACCTTTGATTTTCGCGATTTCTACACATATTAAATGAAACTATTTTAACCGAATTATTCGCTAATTTTTATCAACTGACAGACGAATGGCACCTCAGTCTACCTGTCTGTGACCACGGACTACTATAAAGTGTTCCAAACGTCGGGTTTCCAAAAATGTATTTCCGAATACTAAAATATACACAAATAATTCGGTTAAAATAGTTTATTTTTTTAGCTTCACGCGGTATCCCGCATATAGCAGGGTAGACAGAGGAAATCTGAGAACCTAGTGTTAAGACACTCCGTTTTTTCAACAATTCCGTTCCCCACTTTCCGCCGGAATTAATTAACGGTGATTAGTTTCTTTTAATATCTATAATATATGGTTAGTTGGATGATTATTTAAATAAGACATATTTTCTCGTTTTATTATACCTCCATATTGATATGCATCACAAAAGCAGAACGTGAACAGGTCCGTGGAGTTGCACTCGAGTGACTGGCATACAGTTTACCGTACGCTCTCCTCGTAATATCACCGCAGTTAATAATAAATATACGAATTTTCTACGTACTAGAGTATGACGTGCTTCAGATTAATGGAAAATTGCTTAGATTATATTCTTCCTTATAAATCTTTGAAGAGTAGAAAATGTTCTTAGAATAGATACCGTTGGGATATTTAAAAAGATTATTAGACATTCATGACTTTGAAGTATTAAAAATTGTAGTTTTAACACTTTGATTTCATATAGGATTTATATAGGTTGCGTAGCAATTAAAATTGTAGTCATTTCGCCTTTTTTTAATACGAATAAATATATACGTCGCAATAAAATAATCAGTATGTATACAAATGTATGTACTCAATACTCAATGCTAGCATGTAGCAATGCAGCTGCTTGACACTTGGTTCATTCTGACCATGGGTGTGGGATACAAATGTATATTATAAAGAACAGTGCCAAATCTGAAATCGCAAACACCGTCCGCAACAGATAATGCATGGAGACGTTTCAACCACGAAACCAGTGGCATTATAGCGTAAAATTCCTTCACGCATCCCCATGTGAATAAAAAGCAATTGCAGTACAAGTCATGGTTGTAGAATATTTAAGCTCTATAATATTTTTACATTAAAATCAGAAAATAAGATACGAAAAGCATAAGTCTTTTGCAAAAGATTTAAATTCTACACAGAATGGAATGGAAAGTAATAAAAGGAAATGTAAAATTTACGGCTATAACCTCATGCGGTGCGTTTTAACTGGTAGATTCATTACCTGGCTGTGGTAAAAAAGGCGAGGTTTTTAGAATTTTATTTACCTTATTGTAGGTATAATCGATAAATGCGTAGACTAGTTCAAACTTCTATGTACCATAAATTATGGTTATATTTATGACATAGTCTCATCAGGAAAAATCCTGGGTAAGGTTACATAGTATGAAATATAATTTGTTATATACATACATGCAAAATGCCGTAGAAAGTTACTATTTGATGCTATCATTTGTAGTTTGAATGCGTTTTGAACGAAATTAATTTTTATCTCTTATATTTTGTGCTTTCTTGTTTTACTGATCGCCACAGCACGAACATCAAGACCATGCTATGAAAGTATGGGCATAGTCGTCAGATCCGGATACCTGTGCAAATTTTTAATTAAATTGCACCGATGAAAAAAAAACATACGACCTTATTTAGCAATACTAACGTATATTTTAAGTTATAAGTAAATTTAAATCTATAAATAGCGTATTTAAAGTTGAATTGATATTTTGTTTATTATTATAATATTTCCAAAGTATATTGCCATATAAATTTCGTGTACATTCTTTATATCAACAAATTCAAACTCCTAAAAGTTTGTGGTAGACTTTCTCTGAGAAAAGTTGTTTAATAAAAGTAATTCCGAACCTTATAACGTTGGCCTCACACGACCTTGTTTCCGACGCATTCTTTGCGAATTTATGTTCGCCTTCAAATATTTCAATTAGTGGGACATTATCTTTTCATTGAAGAATTTTAAATATTCTAGGGAAAATTTGACCTACATTAAAAAACACCTAAAGGAATTATACAAAATTCTTTATGTCTAAATAGATAGTGAGTTTCTAAACTTTGTGTCAATATTCGCTGGACTCACTAGACTGACTAAATATGAAAAGTAAATAGAAAAAACTACAGAAATTACAGTACTAGTAACAGACCATTAGATCTAAAGAAAATTCAGAGGGAACAATTCTGGTTTGGGTTATATCTATAGATATTTAAAAAAAAAATGTTTACTTCTGTAATTACAAAAGTGTCAGTTTTCATGATATCTAAATAATTATGCTGTTCGTTCAACAAACAATGTCTAATGACAACTCCATACAGGTAGTAAAAAACGAAGTTATGGTTAAAAAAAATATATAATAAAGATACTTTAGAAAAAATATCTAATTGAGTCATAGATAAAAAAAATACTTTTGACATGTAACTTTTACAACGTCATCAACTAGTGTTGATACTGGTTTAAAGGAGATTTTTGTCCCGCCTATTATGCTTGTCATGTAAGGGATTACCACAATAAAATATATTCTAATAGCTGGATTAGATAGACCTTAGTCCCATTTTATTGTCTTTTTAGCTTCTAGACCTAAACCTCCTTAATTTCTTATACTAGGTATGTAAAAGGAAAAATATATTTACCTAACCCTGTGTATTTAGGATGTCTTTATTTTTTCCATATTCCAAGTACTGTTACGATAAAAGAGTAAACGTACAAAAATAACATAAAAAAAGAAACATACATATAGGCCCACCAAACGAGGAAAAAACAAAGTAAACTAAATGAACAAGGCTACATACAATTTGAATCAGCGAGAACGTAGCTGAATATGCGCTACTTTGTTAAAATTAATTATGTGAACCATGCAGACTTCAATTACTCGTAGTCGCTGCCATGTCACGAGCCTGTTGAATTGTTGTGTGCTGTAATAAAAACAATCACTTTGCCATATTATACCTAGAGGAGTTTTATATACGTTTAACTTAAAATTGAAAATATTTCATAGCAATAAAATTTTTGGTTTTCATAATTTTTACACATTTTGAAATGAAAACATTTTAATTATGTTAATCGCGTATATTTTGGTCTTGGCCTTTTAGTCTGCGGGCACGGGTGCTCTATCTGTAATACCTCAAATGTATTTAGGTCCGCCAAAATCTACTCGATTAATATGTTTAAAATACTTCAAGTTACGTAGTACATCTTTAATTCTTGTTGTTTAGAATTCCCATGTTTTGAATGTTTGAGTCCCAATAGCTACTCTTGTGTCTGGTTTCTTTGATCTGATTAGTCAAAGTGAGGCGTTGAGTTCCGAATTATCACGGTATCAATATTTTTGTAAATAATATAAAGAAGGAATAAATTTATTCAGCTTATCCATCTTAAAATAGTCAATGAATGATCACTTTACAAGTACTTGCTTAAGAGTACAATATTTATTTTTGTGTTATTCCTAAACGTTAACTTACACAATTTTTTATAGTTTTTAAATAATTTGTTACGTATATAAATGACATTTCTATTGTAAAATACATAATAATCCCAGAGAAAAGCTTAAAGAGCTCTTTAATTTTAAAATTGCATTTTCGATTAAGTTTTAAGATCTGAATCTTGTAGTGTCTTCTTTCTAACTTTAAGAACTTGAATATCCACTAAGGAAATTCGCCTTAGTTACTTATGAACTGTTTGAGTCTGGAACTCTAGGACGAATTTATAATAGCTTTTGACTTTGCGTTCTCATACGATAGAGAATGCTTTTCGTTTCTCTTTGTGTTATTTAGCGCAATTATATTGGTGAGAAATTTCATTTATATTTCTATTTATATATATATATATATATATATATATATATATATATATATATATATAATTTTTATAAGTTATAATAGTAAGGATGCTAGGTTATTAGATGTTTTGCCTAACTTATTATTTACATCTTTATGCAAATAATAATAAAAGAAGCAGCGTAACCAACTTATGATGGCGTATTTCAAACTGTGCATTGAATATTTTACACGAAATCCGATCATAATCTTTTCCTTACAGCTGTTATCGAAACTTTAATAATATATAGAGTTATAAAATCTAAAATAAAATTGCCTTTACGGGTGGCTGTGCGTGGAAATAACTTTCAAAGTCGAAATCTACTCACGGATTTATGAGCTGGCAGGACCATATTGAAATAGGTCATTTATATGCGTGAGATGTCCGGAGTTTCAAGTTAGACCGAAGTTTGATTCGCAGTTAGTATTTACTTATACGTTGTAATTTGTACCAGCGTCCACAGCTTGAACTAGATTTATTAGATTAATTTTAGGTTTTACTGGTTATTTGATCTTGATGAGAACACAAGTTTAACTTTAAATTTTACATGTCTAGTATTTTGAATTCAAATTTTTTATATCCAAGGGTGTTCGCTATTATGAAAAAACATAATAAAGTGGTGCAGCTAGTTCAGTGTTTCACAACAAACGTGATGATTGTGAAATCGATTCTCACTCTGGGTAATGTTTTTTTTTTATATTTTTTCCCCACTCTGATAAGACAAAGTGCAGCCATGAGCTTTGCAACTCAATACGGATATATTCGTATTCTGGTGGAAGCGGAGTGTTTATACCAGGTTCCCACAGTCTACCCTGTTATTTAAGAAGAAATGTTGAAGTTGTGCTCTCCACTCTCTGTTTATTCCATCCGTCTGTGCAACGGAACCCAGAACTATTTTTAATAAACGTCATCAACGTCTATATAATAAACATTCCTTCAACTTAGATTTCAATCAATATTGCTCATACAAAGTTAGCTATGCTAAATAGAAAAATATAAAAAACGTACATGAAAACGATTAATTTATTTATATATTTAATTTATTTTCAACTAAATTGAGACAGTTGTTAAAGCTCATTTAAAAACCGATGAAAAACACTTTATATACCGCTCATAGGAACACTAGAACTGATTTACTGCAAAAGACAAAGACATATCTGTGGAGGCTGGTAATCCAGCCTCTTAAAATCCTTTTGTCGCCTCGGCCTTGCCTAACGTCGGTTTACTGCGGATAAACGGTTTTGACACTTTCATATTGTTTTTGTGTCGTTAGCTGTTGGGGAACACGTTTCTTTTGCTTGTTACTAGGCTTTGTGTATATTTTTTACTGTCACTTCGCTTATCGTATGTTTGTTTATCATATTTTTCTTTAATTAAATTTGTTTTGGGTCTTAAACAGACTTGTCGGGAATTCGAGAATCTGAGAAAGTAAAATATATATTTTTAGAACTATTTATAATATATTTGTTATTTTTTATTATCGATGATTTTATTATTTCTTATAGGGTTCTTTTACATAAATTTGTAACTATACTTTTAATCTCTAATCGCACATGATGACATTATGTAGGATGACTTAAAGAATCACAATTATTTTTGTAAATGTAGTTAAGTTTATTTATAATAGACATCAATATAACATATATAACAGACTTGTTTTTTAGTGTCTCTGCAACTAGTTTCAACTAGAATGGTTGGCTATAAGCTTTGCGTATTTAGTTCTATCCATGGCCGCATGAAATATCTCTACAGGCACTTATGATTCCCGTCCATTCTCTGATGATCCTGAACCACGAACTTTTTGTGGGGCCGATTCTCGGTCTTCCGACAACTTTTCCCATTATTATAACTTATAATTATGAGAGACATTAGTGATCTTTAAAGCTACAAGATTTTAATTTGTTAACATGTGATTTTCTTTAAAAATATGTAATAAATACGTATTTATGTTTTTCCTGTTTCTGCTAATTTTCTTTATAATATTTATTTGCCTTATTTTCGCAATATTCCTCATGTTGTGAAAATAAAGTAGAGAAACAGAAGTTAACTTTATTTTGATCTTCGTTACTTATTAAAACATGAAGTTTAGGAAAGATTAACAAAATGCTAGTACAGTTACAGTAACTTTGTGTCGCTTACGTAAGCCGAAGAGACGAATAACCGTCCTAAGTGTCGGCCTTGGAATAGTTTAAGAAGCGCTGTGTGCCCTATCTGCTGTAACAGGTATGAAAATTTTCTTTTTCTTTATTATATCATATATTAAGCTGGACATTTTTGCATTGTGATAAATTAACTTTATTACTTTTATAGCATAAATATGCCTTATATCTTTTAGGCAATTGGTATAAAAACTTTAGGCAGTAATAATTATAATCTATGATATCATACATACATAGCTTCATGCTGTATCCCGCATATAGCAGGTTAAGCAGAGGGAACCTAGTATTAAGACACTCCGTTCCCCGCCACATAAAATCTATGATCGTCAAGCTAATTAAAATTATTATCTTTTTAAGTATTAAAAAAAAAGAAAAAAATAGGGAATGAAGGCTTGTATCACTTAAGTTCTTTCATCACTCCGTAAAATGCAAAAAAACATATAAAAGTAAAAACTTGACAACAGGTGGTATACACCTAATACCATTTTTAAGCCCAAACCAAACATCTTATTTGCACATATATTTTTACAACGACCCTATCCGTCGTAAAAACAAGAAAATAAGGGTATGTGATAATTCTCAGCCTTGTTGATCGTCGACTTTGGTGCCAGATATTTTACTCTTCGCCTAAATCATGTTTTGAATAAACAAATATTATTTGTCTAACTGTGGTAGGAGACAAATAGAGTAAAGAGAATTAGTTGCTTTTCGAAATTTAAAATTTAGTTCTATTATTTTCGCAAAGTTTCTGTAACTTTTGAGTGGATAAGAAATATGAACTTACATGTATAATAATAATAACCATTAATTCCTGTAGATGCGTAAAATATGGATTACCTGCATTGTTCTGTTCTCCGTAAGTAGACAAGACCTATTAATAAGATATGTTCGGAATGACCGTACGGACTGTCGCTAAATTTTAAATACTCTAAACATTATGTTTGGTCCATTTTGATATAAAAGATTCTTTAGTTCCAGAAAGCTTGGAAAATAAAGTTGTAAAACGATTATTTTATTACAAAAAATAATTTTCTTCTATTCCTTTACTTTTAATTTCAAAAAATTATGTCACATACAGAACAATATAAACGATTTGTCCCTCAGGATGAATTATGTCATAATAGTAGGTAAAGGTTTATTAAAATTCTCCACGTAATATTTTAAATGTGCTGTGAATTTACGTCTCACGTTTTGACAGCCCTCGTGTCAAGTGGGCTTTTTAACGCTGGGCGCAGGCACGTAGATTTTTCGGTGGAGGTAAAAATTAGATTTCTTAAATTTCTGACATGAAATATTATTATGCCACCGTAGTATTTTTTCGATACTTTTAGCTAATATTACGTCTTAAGTGGAGTTGTTATGGGCTTAGATCGTATCTGACAATAATTATATTTAAGTAAAATATTTAATTATTTAAAGAAAAATAAAGAGGTTCTGCCACAATTACAGCTATAGAAAGAAAAGTGTAAAAAACTGATATCCATTTAGAAATGTATAAAAAATTTCACGTACCAGGAATCGAACCCTTTCCTGGACGCGTGGGTTCAAATCCTGAGAGGTTGAAATTTTTATACGTTTCTTAATGTTATTTTTCTGTTGCTAATTTACTAATTTTTATAAATTTTTTGATGTTCCCCATAACTATTGTTCTATGGGATTACATAATATAACTCCAAAAACACTTTAACAGCATTTTAAGTTAAAGCAAGGTACTTCTTAAAATATATATTAACATAATTATATTTACAATAGATTTCATTATATTCACAAATTCTAACAATAAAAGCTTATAGAATATTCTTCATGAAAACACTTTCGCCTTTGCAGGTGCTTTTCCCTGTAAAAAGAATTATTTTGAACAAAGACACACAACTACAAGATAGCTAGTGTAGAATTTAACTCATTTTCGTACTTTGCATATAGATTACTTGCTTAAAGTATTACACTCAAAATAAAAGGAAGAATAGCTAGTAGATTGTTTAGGTAGAGAGGAGATCGGGCTGCGGAGGGAGCATTATTGCACATTTTAGAGGGGCTCTTAAGTCTGCATTTGAACTGCAAGTCCAAGGCGCTGCCTTGAGCCTATATATCCTATCATTCCCGCACGGTGAATTCATGGAATCTTAAGGCATTTTTTTTCTATTAACTTACCTTGCCAGTCGTGGCGTAAAGGCATTAGCGTGCAACTGTAAACACCACAGGTTGTGGGTTGGATTCTCAATTCGGCGGAAAGTGGGTAAACATAAACGTTAAAAGAAAGCGGAGTGTCTTAATACTATGTTCTCTGGTTCCCTCTGTTTACTCTGCTATATGCAGGATATGGCGTAAAGCTGACAAAAAAACTATCTTAGCTTCACACTTTATCCCTGGCTGTGTAGTCAGAGAGTTTCTTCTCATAAGAACGTCAAACGTAATATAACTACTCGTATATTAGTTTTTTCGCGGAATATAACATTAATATGTAAAATATCGTCAAAACTTCCTAAGAACAGTTAACTTAGTGTTTTTGTTAATGTATGTTCAATTCTTGTTAAAGGAAAATGTATGAGGAAATATTTGATTTCCAGGTAAAAGTGTTCATAAAGTTTGCTCGTAGTTATGCTTCTATGTAAATTTAATACATTTTATATATACAGGCTCCGCTAACACAAAATATATTATATTCCGAAGGAAAGTGGCGAACGGAGTGTCTTGACACTAGGTTCTCTCTTACTATCCGGGATAAACTTGAAAACTATTGAATACTTCACGCTATAACCCGCATATAGCAGGGTAGGCAGAGGGAACCAGAGAACCTAGTGTTAAGACACTCCATTCTCTTTCAACAATTCCGTTCCCCACTTTCCGCCGAATTGAGGCATTGCGTGTTGAGTGGCGGAACTCAACGCCGCGCTTTGCCTTGTTACCAAACCCAAGAAATGAAAATACTAAATTTTACATTTCCTGGAGTGGGTATCGAACCCACAACCTGTCGCGTTTACAGTCGCACACTTGTTTCTCTGCGCCACGACAGGCGTTACTGCTATTGAATACATTTTTCTTTTTATTCAACATAGAATTTTTTGTATATTTAATATATTTTTTGTCTTTTTAAGATTTAAACATGTATCCATCCTTTGTCGTAGATACTTTTTTTTCTTTTTTTTTTGGCTTCACGCTGTATCCTGCATATAGCAGGGTAGGCAGAGGGAACCTGAGAACCTAGTGTTAAGATATTCTGTTCTCTTTTAATAATTCTGTTCCTCGCTTGCCGCGGGATCGAGGTAATGCATGCTGAGTGGCGGAACTCAACGCCGCGCTTTACCTTGTTACCAGATCCAGGAAATGAAAATACTAAATATTATTTAGAATTTTCTTTTCCTGTGGGAATCAAAGCCACAACCTGACGTATTTACAGTCGCACGTTTGTGCCTCTACGCGACAACACGACTAGATACTCTATATATTTATTTTACACATATACATATACTTTGTACATTTACAAAGGCTACAACAAAAAATCCTATAAAAGAAGTGAAAATATACGCAAACTTTTACCCCCATATACTCACATGAAAGGGCCGCCATATTGACATGAAACACATAATTTGTTCCATAGAAATGGTGGTGTTTTTTATATTTTACTTTGACAACTTTCCAGGTAACAATATTTTTTTGTTCTTTTTATTTTTTCCTATTTCTGAGCAAATAATAAAACATTTAGTTAAATGATCGTTCAATTTTCTATAATAACCGCGTGGTGGGTTCGATTCCCACGCTATGAAATGTAAAAGTTTAGTATAGGGTTTGGTAACAAGGCAGATCGTGGCGTTGAGTTCCGCCACTTAGCTCGCAATGCCTCCATTCGGCGGAAAGTGGAGAACGGAGTGTCTTAACACTAGGTTCTCAGGTTCCCTCTGCCTACCCTGCTATATGCGGGATACAGCGTGAAGCTAAAAAAAATAATAATAATTGTAGCCTATGTCTTCTCCACATATTTAGCTATTTTTCACTAACTTTGAAAACAATGTAATTTTTTATTGGGTGAAACCATTTAGATGATAGATATTTCTTGCTTTAGTGTTTTAAAAATGAAGGACGGGTTGACTTATGTCTAAGTTTCAAAATTAGGAAAATCTTGATTTTTTTTTATTATGCACAAAGCACACATCCCACAAAGCAGGGTAGACAGAGAAAAGTTGTGTGAAGTATCAAGATACTTCGTTTCCTGTTTTCCTCCCAATTTCAAAACATTGCGTGTTATGTGGCGAAACTTAACGCCGCGCTTTGTCTTGGAATAAATGAAGTGTAATCTTTCCCCCGGTGTGGAATCAACCCCATATCCAACCCGTACCACAGTCGATCCGCAGTCAAACGCTGCCCCACTACGTCACAATGAACTTACCTTGATATTCAAAATCTTTATAATTGGACTTGTAAGGATAATGAATTTGTATAAATAACAATGACGCCTACGTGGATCAGAGATGTCGTTACTGCTACTTATATTGTAAATCATAATAGATGAACCTAATAATCTTGATTGATCAAAAAGGATTGCAGTTGAGTTTCGTCTCTAGAAAC
The DNA here is from genome assembly GCA_033558755.1 of Philaethria dido. Taxonomy (NCBI): domain Eukaryota; kingdom Metazoa; phylum Arthropoda; class Insecta; order Lepidoptera; family Nymphalidae; genus Philaethria; species Philaethria dido. The sequence goes on from JAKGSA010000504.1 coordinate 189,413, forward strand.
CATTTGTATAATCGTTATAATTCAATTCTTTGTCAATTACTTTTTTTTCTCTTCTTTATTTACTATTTATTAACCAACTTTAAAATAGGTAGAGATATTTTTTTTTATGTGTTAACTTTTAATTGGGCGATTCTATTTTGACGGTGATTCTTTTTTATATGAAAGCTAGTGCCATTTAAATTTAGTTAAGATCTGACAAGTAGTTCTTGAGTTATTCGTAATAAATGTACTTACTAGTTACTTTTGTTAGAGTTCGTTTTCTGTTTTTGCTAAAATCTTAATTATTTAATGTTCAAAATTATTTGTATGTATTCATGCCTTTAATCTGAGAAGTTACTATAAAATATAACCAGTGTGTTAGCTCTAATCAACACACGTTATTGGAATAATGCAAGGTACAATGGCTGGTATTGTGTTAAGATGCTACAATTTATGGGTCACCATAACTGTTCCTCACCCGTAACCTCTATTATATGTCAAGTATAACCTTATTAAGGCAACAATGAAATAGCAAATTAAGCAAATACATTGCGAATTTGTGAGAATGGATGGCTTGTTACTCTTTTACGCAAAAGCTACTAAACTGATTTAGATGAAACTTTACAGTATATATAATAGCTTAAGTACATCAGAATAACGTATAGGCTAGATTTTATAAATATTTTCTGTAATTTGGACTATGGAAGGGAATATGATTGCCAACTTAATTATGTGTACACGATTCCAGTTTAAAAAGTATTCAAATTTAAGAACTATAAAATATATTGATAGCAACCATTAATATTAATATCCTTACTAATATTATAAATGCGAAAGTAACTCTGTCTGTCTGTCTGTCTGTTACGCTTTCACGTCTAAACCACTGAACCGATTTTGATAAAATTCGGTATGAAGATAGAGCCGTACTTGGGAAAGGACATAGGATACTTTTTATTGCGAAAAAAAAGGAGAAGGGGTTGAAATAGAGGATGAAAGTTTGTATGGAAGTTCCTTATTGTCAAACATAAAATCATGTAAGATTATTTAACTGTTTACAACTTTCACACCTAAACCACTTAACCATTTTTGACAAATAGTCTAGACCTTGGGAAAGACTATAGTCTACTCCTTACCATGTCGCGCGATATAACCGGATTCCACGCGGGCGAAGCCGCGGGCGAAAAGCTAGTAGTTATATAAAACTATAAATAAATGATCTGAATTACAACTTTAACAGTGTATATGACGGTGACATTCAAACTATTCAAAAGATATATCTATCTATACAAATATTGAGTCAGGAAGCTTTTATGAATTCTTGCGCCGACTTCTGGCGACGAATAAAGCAAGTTTTATGAATATAAGTATTTTTACGAACGGAAAAGTTTGTTAATATGAAGTGGCTTGAGTTTTATAAGCAAAAAATAGGTTTGTTAGAAAGTACGGTTCTTATTTACAAATATAGCTTTCTACACATTAAGTTAGTACGTATTAGTATTTCTAAAAGTGCAATGAAAGTCATATATATCGTTACAACTTTGTGATGCCATCATAGGGCAATTAGGATAAATATACCTGAATGACAAGTTTACAGGTTCAAGTCTCAACTGAGGGAACGTCGAGGCCTACTTGTTACAATTGTACGTATATATGTTAATATTTTAAAATTAGTAATATGGTATTATCATCAGATTGTCTCTGCCTATTGCAAAGACGAAGCCGAATTGAGCCGAATTTGAACTTCGAATATTATAACAAATATTTATAGTTAGAAAAAAGTTCTCTACGTTACACAAGTCAAGGTTTTAATACTAGAGAAATCTTTTACTTCATTCAGTAAACCTAAGTGTATATAAAAAATTAAATATTGTCAGCAGGAAATTGCTTCACATAATCAAAACAAATCATCTTAAAGATACCATTAAAAAACTTAAAATTCCAAAACAAAAAATATAACTCAAGACAGCGAAAAATTGTCGCCAAGACATTTTAATTGTATCAAATTACTTCTAATAATAAACCTTTTAGTGTAATTGAACTTTTGAAATATAAGGATAATATCAGGCTAACTTAAGTCGCTACAGCTTGCAGAGACGGACACAAATTGCCCCGTGGGGACTCATTTTTTCATACGAAGCCCACGAAGCAGTCATTTAGAATTCTCTTTTATTATGAACGGGACAACGTCATTAATAACGGAAAGGATACTTTTCGGGTAAATTTGTCAAAGTGTAATTCACTTCATTATTTTCAATGTTGACACCGACTCGAGTTTGTACGCGTTCTTGTAATGTGATTTGTTGAATATTTTGTGTTCGTATATTTTTATATAGGGTTTATTTTGATAAGGTTATTTTTTTAACAAAAAAAAAATATGCCTAGATAACCTCGACTATTACATGGCAAGTCCAAGGTTCATCACATATTATACATGTATGTTACTATTCTTTCAAAATTTTTCTTCAGTCTTATTAAATTCCCTAGGTTCTCTGCTTACGCTGCTCTCGACAAACGGGGCAAAACATTCCGTTTTACGTTTTGTGCCCCTTTTCGAGAAATTACGTGTAGAGTTGTGGACCTCAGTGCCGCGCCTTTGTTTTGCTAAGACGAACAAATGAAAATAATTGAAATATGACAATTTCACGCCACGAGGGCCGCTTCAATCAAGATTTGAATTAACAACCCTTGGCAGTATTCTGACTCATCCCATTTGTGTCATCTGTGTATAGCTTCACACTTTTTCCCGCATAGCAGGGTGGCCAGAGAGCCTATCAAGACATCCTGTTCACAGTGTGTATCGTGAGTTTGACCTTATCCATACATTCATATAAATAAGCAGGGTTATTTGAAAATTACTTTTGTTACATTATATACTCGAATATGTTATAATAATTTCAGCTTCAGCTTCACGCTTTTATCCTGCATAGCAAGGTAGACAGAGAGAACCTAGAGTCAAGACACTCCGTTTTCATTTTTCGGCCTCCACTATGTCTTATCAGAGCGGAAAATGAAAATATTCCAGTATAATCTTATTCTTTCGCTTGTGAATCGAACCTATAACCACTTTTGTAAACATATACGCTGTCCTACTGAACCACGATGGCCTAATCATATTCGATGGCTTGTTATATTCAAAATTTGGCCTCTAATAACTTCACTGTTAAAATACTACATGTGATATATTGTACTCCTCCTCAACTTACACTTTAAAAGATTTTGATATAATGTATTATTTTCATAAAATAACCATCACTGTGTTACTAAAGTCTTTAGACATGTAAATACGTTCATATATACATAACTTCACGCTGTATCCAGCATATAGCAGGGTAGGCCAATCTCCTGCAGCCGCAGTCTCCTGCCAGTTGTACTGGTCATCCGGTCCATTGGCGTCAGGATGCTGAGGATGAGACAGTGGACTTGCATCTGCGCAAATGTTTGTCCACTTAAATATATTCACGCGTAAATGACTTCTGCGTATCTTCCTGGACTACGAGTTTAAAAAGCCCTGCGGCGATGGAGAGCTGATGATGAGGGGAGGATATGGTGTGTCCAAACCTTAGTTGGCATCTGCACGTAGGCGGTCTTCTGGTGACGACAACAGATTGCCGAAAGCGGTGTTCTACTCTGAACTTGCCAACGGAAAGCGGAAGCAAGGTGGACAATACCTCCGTTATAAGGATGTTCTCAAGCGTAACCTCTTGGCTTGCAATGTGCCATCTGAGCGCTGGGAGGAGCGAGCACGTCTCAGACCGGAATGGCGACACACCGTTCGCAAAAATGTGGACGAGTTTGAACAAAACCGTCTAGAAAATCTCGACGCCAAACGCCAATTACGGAAGACTAAATCTAAGCTCTTCTACACGTACACGTATAACAGTGCTGGCCAGCTTTACTGTGCGCCTTGTAAGCGGATCTTCAAGGCGAAAATAGGATTCGCAAGCCACATAAGAGCTCACCATAACACCAACAAAATTACTTGAAAAATGAAAGTGAGACACGCATGGAGTCGCCATCGCCGAAAACGGCGTGGATATTATCATAGCAGGGTAGACAGAGGGAACCTAGTGTTAAGATACGCCGCGCTTTGCCTTCTTACCAAATCCAGGAAATGAAAAATTCCATTTCCTGGAGTAAATTCATTCCAATAAAAATATTTAAATTTTATTAGATCTAATATAAGATAGAAACAATAAAGAAGTTATTATAATAATAATTATGACAACTAGTAAGAATTTTTAGAAAATATTTTGTTTGGTAAGAGAAAGCACGAAGTTGAGTACCTAAGATGATACAGATAGAAAACGAAGGATGGAACGTATTGACACTAAGTCCTTCCTGTGTATCTAATTGTCTCTACTTACTTTGCTTAACATTAATCTCAATTTTGCTTTAAAAATATTTATAAAAAATACAAAAAATAAGTAACTTCTTATTTATAGATTTTGAACGAACCCTTTTAAGCAAGTTTCCAACGTCAACATTACTTTTGTACAAAAAAGTTGCCAAAGTTCTGATCACTTGCTAACAAAAATTTTTATCCGTTGTCTGAGGCGTCTTTTGAGATGTATTATTTTTTAATAATAATTAATAATATTTACTCCGTCGTGGCTTAGATTTGACAACGATCATGCCTCATTAAACTCAAAAGTTGTGCCTTCAGTTTCGTTTAGGGTTATGTAAATATTTATTAAATACAATGTTTCACAGTTGATAAGTAGGTCTAGCAGAGTATTAATTATGGCCAGAAATCAAGAGCGGAAATATTTGTCAATTATTGTTGCAGGTAAGTAACTCTTTATTGTAGTATAGTGTAGATGACTATAACATCGGTGACAGAAATATTTAGATATTTTTTGTCGTTTGACGGAAATTATTATTGAAAGGTTCTCGAGAGGCGTCCTCGCTACAGACGACGCTTAATGAATGATATCTGACAAAGGTTAGGTGGACAGACAATCTTGTGAAGGGCGCCGGAAGCCAATGTCCAGCTGTGGGCGTCGTACGGTTGAAACGACTACGACGATGGAAAGGAAACTTATGTAACTAACTTAAAAAAGGAGGAGGCTGTCAGTTCGACTGTATTTTTTTTAAATGCGTCACCACATAACTTCTTTATTGTACTTAAAAAAATACATGGGAGAAAGTATAAACAATTATTTAGTTTACAATGGTGGACTTATCTCTGTGAGAGATCTCTTCCAGTCGACCTGTGGAAGTGTGCATGAAGCTTCTTACTGGATGAACTAATTTTGATGATTTTTTTATATGTTATGCTAGTGCTTCTGATGTGGTCCCACTTAAATTTAGTTAATCTAACGACTACTCATTAGTTTTTTTTTGAGTTATTGAATTATTCGTAATAATGTCACTTTTTAATGCAATTTATTATTTTTTTGTTAAAATTTTAATTATTTTCAATATCGCTCCAAATAAATAATACAGCAATAAAACTTTATAACCTTATATAAACTTATACAATAATAATAATAATTGTTACTAAAAAATTGTTAACTAAAAATGCTTAATCAGCGAGTTACATTAAAAATTGAACAGGATTTTTGTTTCATAATGACCAAACCAATTATGAGTTTTCCTATAAATTTGCAAATTCGGCATCATTGTTTTGAACTTTTTCATGCTTTGGTTGAATAAAAATTGAACGAACGTCGAGTTAAAATGATGCATTGTATCTATTCTCTTAGAAAGTTCATTAAAATTCAATCTCCTGTAGTCGTAGTAGTCGTTACTTGATATTGAACACTTGTTAAAAGTTAGATAATATAATATTTGAAATTTATACCTTTCTTAAGATTTGCTTTTAATTCAAAAAATGTTATATTTTCCATATATATACTACTTAACAGTTGTATTATCAATATGTCAATCACGAGCAGAAAGCAGACCGAGCGGAGAGCAGAGTGTTTAACTCTAGGATCTCTCTTAATGATACTGTTAACTAATAAGTTACAGTAAGGTGTTGAATACAACACCTTACTGTCCTCTACAAATTCACATTGGAAGGGTTTCATCACCTGTTTATTCAAAATCAACTAAGAAATAACAGGCCGTCGTGAAGCAGTCGGACAGTTTATTATTGTAATCGCTGTTATGTTTAAATTATTTTCATTTCCCCGTTCTGTCAAAGGGCGGCGTTAAGTTTCGCCACACAAAACGTAATGTCATTCGAACTTTGCCATGAGTATGAAGTGTCTTCATGAGGTTGTCTTTGCTTACCTTGCTATGAAAAAAAAAGGAATAAACATGTATAATTTATCTAAAAAAGAAAAAAGACAGCAAAATGGAGTGTCTCATAAGGTAAACATATTTTTTCAAACTCAATTTTTTTATTTATAAAATTTCACTGTATTGTATTATTATATATATACTTACCACAGGTACGACTAAAACAAATTTGTTTTACTTAATTAAAACCAATTTAATTATCCTGCATACTTTAGCAAAATCAAATAACGCATAAAACTCGATTAATTGTATACAAATTGAATATACAAATATGTCACGTAGCGGTAATTAATAAAATAGGACTTTACGGTGTTGTATATGGCAGAATGTAAAAAAGTTTGGATCATTTACATTAGTTTTATGGCATAAAAATATTATTATTATTATTTTGATTTCCTTGAAAGACCTCTTTTCCGGAGAAGAGGTATTTTACCATATATACTGGCTTTAGCCAAGTATAGAAGCAACTGAGTGTGTTGTGGGTGTTGATAAAAACCTACGAGTTATACGACAGGTATTGAGGATGATTGCTTTTAGCATGGTGTTGATAATCGTTTGGGGAATTTTTTTAAATTTATAAGATTATTATTATTATTTTCCTTTTCTTGTCCTGGACTAAGGGTTAAAACCAAACACCTCGCTGGGGCTGCGCTTGTTAGATTTTTCTTACATATTCTATTAAGTAACATATATTTATGTATATTATATTTATATTAATATCAATATCATTTATATTATAATAGTAGATTATTAAAATTAAATAATAACAAAAAAGATAACCAATACTGTTTCTATTCAAAAAATATAGTAGCATAGACTACCTTCAATATCAAAATATGAGACATAATAAAATTATATATTATAATTAAGTATTTCATTTTTATATAATACACTCAACACGCAATGTCCCAAAAGCTCATTCTCAAGTGGAAAGTGGAGAATTTAATGTCTTAGTATAGTACTGAGACACTATGTTTTTCGCTAAATTTATTTGTAAGTTTAATAAGCGCTAATGATCGGCCGTAAGAAAACCTTCCTGCTTATCCTGCTAAAAATCTACCTAGCGACTTTTGTAGGTCTCGGGTTACTGTTTAATCTAAAATAATGTAATTATGTATATATCACCCCAGAGGCAAAATCTTTGGGGATTTACGGCTTATTTTTGTTTATTTAATATTTTGAAATAGAAATTGAAATGTTTTTAAGAAAAATCTAAAATTGTTACTATAATATGTAATGGCTTACCTTCACGTTACATCCCGCACATAGCATGGTAGGCAGAGGGAATCAAAGAACCTAGTGTTAAGACAATCCGTTCTCTTTTAACATTTCCGTTCACCACTTCTCGCCGAATTGAGGCATTATGTGCTAAATGGCGAAACACAACACCGCGCTTTGTCATGCTACCAGAGTGAGGAAATGAAAATACTATATATTATTTTCAATATCTGGAGTGGAATCGAACCCACAACCTGTCGCGTTTAAAATCACACACTTGTGCCTCTGCGCCACGACAGGATTTGATATTTTATAGAGAAAAAATAGTACAAGATGCAAGAAACATTAGGCACTCAGTAATTGAATGGTAAAAATCGATTAATATTAATTTAAATTTAAGCCTAATATGCCTGAAAAATAAATAATTTGGTATAAAATAATTCAGAACCTTCTAAATGTTGTTATCTTTTCATTTATTTACTGTATGAGGACAATTTTCATATCAATCCCCCGTGTACAAGGAGACGTATCTTCGGGGCATTCAAGATTCCCTTTGTTTCGTTAACAAGACATCACAGTCTCTCAAATATTTATATTACGTATTTAACGTGTTAAAATATTATATTTTTATAATTTTAATTTTATTTTACGTTTGAAAGGCGTATTTAATAATTGTATTTAAATGCAAATAAACATGAAAAGCTTTTTGCGATCTCGATTTACAAATAATTAATGAAAATAGTCTTTCATTTATCTTTTTAAATGTATACGTTAATGGCATGTGTATATGGCATGTGGGTATTATAACTATTTTTTTCGCAGAATTCCTACATAGTAGCAGAGAGAATTAAATTTCAAGGCAGTTCGTTTTCTACGTGACAAAAGATCTTTCTAATGCTTTCTTTTGTATAATTCAAATATTAACAAAAAAGACAATCGACGAATTTAGAAAAAGGAGTAGTTTTATTCTGGATGTCGGGTATAAAAGCAAACGCGTAACAATTCATATACATTTTTTCCTATACTATACAGAATAGAAAAAAAGAATAATGATTCAATGTAATAAATATGTCTAATTTTTTTTTTATATTTATTCTAATCACTACGGACAAGTGGTCCATAACTTTTGTCAACTCCCACGATATTTTCATATCACTTAACTAAGTTTAGGAAATAAGATACTTTATTTTTCCAAAGAGAGTTCAATTATTTTAGTTGCCTATTTAATATATTATTATTACTTAATATTACTTAACATTACTTAAAATTACTTAACATGCCTCAATCTGGCGAAAAGTGGGGAACAGAATTGTTGAAAGAGAACGGAGTGTCTTAACACTAGGTCCTCAGGCTCCCTCTGCCTACCCTGCTATATGCGGGATACAGCGTGAAGTTAAAAAAAACTTAACATTACTCAATATTACTTAACATTACTCAATGTTACTTAGTATTACAATCAACATGTTTAAATTTTAACTCATAATTATTAATAATTGTATGATAAATAAAATAATTTAGAATACTTATTTAGTAAATACATTGTTATTTTATTGTAACCGCAACAAATTAATCACGGTTAACGTCAATTACTATGTAATCTGGCTTAATCTGTTGACGACGAACAATGTATGGTGACTAAACCCTTTGTGAAAGTGCTTTAAGAAGCTTTATTATAGAATACTGGCTGATCGAACGCAGTTCATGATCTCATAATAAAACAAGAGGTACCTTAGGAGAACGGGTATTATGGCTTTTTGTTTGTGAAAAATACAACATAAACAGGGTAGGAAAGAACCTAGTGTTAAAGCACTTCGTTCTCTCTTTTCGGTATGAATTCAAGACGTAACGTGTTAGATTTCCAAACTTGACGTAAATTTTATAAAGAGCGAAGGATATGTTTAAAGACCTTCACTGATGTGATTAGGAAAAGGTCGGAAAACAACACTTGTTTTGGTATATTTTTTTAAACATATGAAAAAAATTGGACTTTTACGTAACAAGTATCGTTGATAGTAAAGTTAAAAATGCATTAATTAATGACGTAAAACATTGTATTCAGACGAAAAGTAGAGAACGGAGTGTCTTAACACTAGGTACTCTCGATCTACCTTGTTATACGGAAAAAAGAGGAAGTTATAACATCGAATACTTAGCGACAGGTTGTGGGTTCGATTCTAACTCCAGGAAATGGAATTTTTCATTACCTGGGTTTGGTAATAAGGCAAAGTGCGGCGTTGAGTTCCTCCACTCAACACGCAATGCCTCAATTCGGTGGAAAGTGGGGAGCGGAGTGTCTTAACACTAGGTTTCCTCTGCCTACCCTGCTAAATGCGGAATACAGCGTGAAGCTATGTATGTATGTATGAATACATAGTTAAGTAAGGGAAGTAAAGCTGAAATTATAAGTTACAATACCTAATCTTATTTAAATTTATAAATTACCCTAACTTGTGAGCAACTTTAGCAATTAAACGGTACACCGCATTGCGATCAATCGCGAACCACAATTATTCCTAATTAACGTCAATTAAATTCTAATGGCGCGAATAAATCTGCTAATGCCAGCGATTTATATATCGATCGTATCGAATATATAATAGTTTCGGAGTGCATTCAAATTGTATGTACTGTAATGAATCTACACACTATGGTTTATTGTAGTCATATTATTTGTTACACATCACTTGTTAAACATCACTTATTACATACATACATACATAGCTTCACGATATATCTCGCATATAGCAGGGTAGGCAGATGGAACCTAGTGTTAAGACACTCCGTTCCCCACTTTCCGATGAATTGAGACATTGTGTGCTGAGTGGAAGAACTCAACGTCGCGCTTTGCCTTGTTACCAAACCCAGGAAATGAAAAATTCTATTTCCTGGAGTGGAAATCAAACCCACAACCTGTCGCGTTTACAGTCGCACGCTTGTGCCTCTGCGCCACGATAGGCGTTACTTCACTCACTTACATGCAACATGCATTATTAATAGTACTTAAGTTAAATATGATAATTTATTCGCACATTTACAGATACATATATATATGTATGTATATATATATATATATATATATATACATACATATATGTATGTAAACTATTATTGAGCTTCTTAAATATGATAACGTTGTAGTTCAATAAGAATCAGTAGAAAATACAGGACGGAGAGATTTGCATTGACTAATCGTCGTCAAAATAAAATGTGTACGAGTACATGTTAGAAATTAATCTCACCCTGTCCAAATTTAAAAGCTTTTAATATCACACAATGTTTTTGTTCGATATCAGAATAATGAAATTCTATCTGTGAAGTGAACATTAACTCGTTGACATATTAAAAACAAAAGCCAGGGCTTATTTCCTATATAAAGTAACAACATTCTATGTAAATGAATTTATTTACAAAATGTCAAAACATAATTAAATACATTTGTTAATTTACATTTCTTGACAAAAATAATGGTAGGGTAAAAGATAAAAGCACCATTAGAGCAGGCTCAGAAGGGAGAAAATTAAAATTATAAAGTATAATTCCATTCTATATATTACAATTTGCCTAACGAAGTCAAGTTTAAAATTTACCTTTTTAATAATTCTTTGACGAATGGTTAAGTACGCTGCAGAAATGATGAACTTGCGTAACAAGGTGGGTGTTCCGCTGGGGAAATTATGGCAAAGTGTTCTTTAAGTGTCCACTATTTGAACTAAGCTTAAAAATAGATCGCAGTTTGACAATGTAACTCTTACAAGTTAAAGACGAATGGTAACAGAACTGCAAACACTCTATTCTGAACATCTTGTTCAAGTTAGAAAACATTCTAAAATTCTACTTTGAGTTTAAACCTAAATTTATACTTCGAAACACTCTTAAGTTCAACTATGTTTTTCACATTTCTACCTTTTAGAAGCTTGTATTTAATGTCTAAAATATTCACGAACAAAATTTAAACCTACGACCACATTCTAATTGTGCCATAACTGTTTTTCAGTACTGAAAAATTGGAAATTTTCAGTTTTATATATAAAATGAACTATGAAAATGATTCAGTGCGGCCATATTGAATGGAACCCGAAGAGAACTATTTAGCTCTCAAATTAAATGCGAATTCAAGTTTGTGTAAAAAGCACTTATAGTCAAGGAGTTTTGATTGCGTTGATTCCAGCGAGAAAAATATATTTCCTCATTTACTTAATGAGCCCTGGATTTTAGAGGGACGGACGGTTGTTTAGACTTTGTTGTTTATTTTCACGTGGAGTGTGAAATTTTAAATGTTATGATTAATTAACGTGCTAACAACTGGATATGTTTACATAACATACATATACTCATATGTATATAATGAAATAAAAGGTATTATAAATAAGTATAATGAAGTATTGCAGAATTTAATGTATTTCTATGAAAGTGTGACCATATAAAAAAAAAAAACTTATACGATTGTTAAACAGGATAAAAATAAAACTCGATTACCTAAAAAATATTATTTATGAGCATCTTAACTTTGGCAGAACATAACACAAACTTTGTATAACATAAATTTAAAAAAAATAATCGTTTATCATTCTCTCTACCGGCATGGTACCAAGTATGTTGGTATTTGTCCGCCTTACCAGTCTCAATATGGGCTAGTTTTAGTATCACCAAGTTTGAACGCACTTACTTGTTGGCATTTGTCTCTGGCGCGGGTCCAATAACTTTAGTTTTGTTACTTTTATTTTTAAGTGCCCTAAAACTGAATTGGGTTTCTTGATCGTATTATATTTTATATGTCAAGCTCATTTTGTAGGCTGAAATAGTTTCGGTGCTTATATTTGGGATTCATATTTCTTATAGAGTTTGAAATTATAATATGTTTATATAAATATACGTACGCCTGCCGTGGCGTAGAGGCACAAGCGTGCGACTGTAAAGCCGACAGGTTGTAGGTTCGATTCCTACTCCAGGAAATGTTAGCCTTTTCATTTCCTGGGTTTGATAACTAGGCAAAATGCGGCGTTGAGTTCCGCCACTCAGCACGCAATGCCTCAATTCGGTGGAAAGTGGGGAACAGAATTGTTGTAAGAGAACGGGGTGTCTTAACACTAGGTTCTCAAGTTCCCTCTGCCTACCCTGCTATATACGGGATACAGCGTGAAGTTAAAAAAAAAATAAAAATAAATAAATATATGTAAATATATTTAAGAAATATTTTGTTAAATACCAAGCACAGTACAATTTTAATTTTAGAATTTATGTTTGTATTTAAATGTTCACTCACCATTCAGGACGTGCCTTAATTGGACGGAAAGTGGGGAACGGAGTATCTTAACACTAGGTCCTTTGGTTGCCTGTGCCTACTGTGTGATATGCGATATAGCGTCAAGCTAAAAAGCATGAAAGGTTTCAAGTCATATAATAACTCTATCAACGATACTATTTAGTAAGATAATTTTCAGGTCATAATGACTTTTAATAAAATTTACAGGAAGAAAACATAATTACTACGATATAAAGAAAACAAACTATTTCTAAGCACGCTTTAGAAAAAGGCTCTATAAATCGATACAACGAGAGATACATTAGTCCACAAATCCATTCTACCAATGTTGAGTGAAATAAATAGCGGTGGACAATTGGCTAAAATAAATGCTTGCCAGTTTTAGTATTGGGTATTTCACGCGCAGGTACCTTTCCCAATTCATTCTGCTTCGTTAATCAGATCAAATAAACTGCCTACTAGTGCCTATTTCCCTCTGAAGGAAAACTGATAGAGTTCATTGGTTTTTGTAACTGTATCTAATTTGCTTGTCTCTATATGGTTTATTCGTTTGTGCAAATATATATGAATTGCGCTAGAATTATGGTATTTGATGAATGGTTTTCTTATGATTATAACAAAATTTGTTTCAAATTTTATAAACAGAAGTAACATTATTAATCTCTTTATTTTTTTATCTACAATGGCGCAGTGGTGCTTATGATTTTAGCACGACTAGTTGTCTTTTTGATTCCCATTCGGAAGTAATAATTATTATTTTCATTTCTGCACTTTGATAAGATAAAGCCCGTCCTTACGCACTGCCTTGCCTTGTCTTGCCTATCCCGGAGTGTCTTTACTCTAGGTTCTTTCTACCTCTGGTTACTATTCTAATTATTGGTTAGGTAGAGAGAGGAGTGCGGACGTTAATGCGCATTTTAATGGGGCCCCGTAAACCTACACAATGGGTTGTAAGTCCTAGGCACTCTCCAAACTCCTCTCTCTGCAACGCAATGGGCCCGGCACCCGCGCGGTAAATCCATGGATTGCTAAGCTAAGTTTCTTCTTAAACGTGAAACTGCTTTTAATTTTTTTCACGTTTCGACAAAATAATCCAGTCTCCATATATAGCTTATTTTTAAGTATATTGTATATTTTTTTTACATGTTTCATTATATTTTCACAATTTTTGTCCTTTAATTTATGTATACTTATTATTTATGGACACTTAATTTTTTTTATTTGTTTAGTTTTGTTTAAATATGCTATATATTTTGCAAGCGGTACTTGTAGCAGAATATCACAGGATTTTAAATGAATATTTTCTAAAGGGGAAAATATATTTTATAAAAATGTACAATATTTTTTTTATGTGCATCATATATATTTAAACAATAATTATAAAATATATAATTAATTATAACAAGAGACCATCCCAGCGCAGTACGCAGGACAGTCTGACTGTAAACGCGATTGGTTGTGGATTTGATTCCTATCTGAGGAAATGGTTATATTTAAATTATTTTCATGTCTCAACCTTTTGTCTCAGAAAGTGTGGCTTTAAGTTCCGCCATATCTCACGCAACATCTCGAATTCGGGCAGAAAGGTTCATTCCACTTTCCGCCGAATCGAGTCATTGCGTGCTGAGTGGCGGAACTCAACGCCACGTTTTGCCTTGTTACCAAACCCAGGAAATGAAAAATTCTATTTCCTGGAGTGGAAATCGAACCCACAACCTGTCGCGTTTACAGTCGCACGCTTGTGCCTCTGCGCCACGACACGGGTTATTGTAATTGTAACAATGTATTTTAAGATATTTAATATCGATTAATAATATTTCATTTCGGTTAAATCAAAGGCTAATCTCTATTTAATAGTTTCCAATAGACGCGAGAGGTTCGCTTATTGTACAAGATAAATTATTGCCTGTATAATATTGAGGTCGAGATTGTCTAAGTATTGGACAGATTTAGTCCAAAATTTCTATTTCAGTTAGTGTTTTTATCGACTTTACGTTTATCGTTCGGTATAAGCTTGACATATATAAAACTTTTTAAGAGTACTGTCTATAGATTATATAATCATTTAATATTTTTTATACACATTTTTTTTTAACTTTTAATAGCTTCTCCTTAAATTCAGAATATTTAATCAATAAAAGCAACTTCACGCTTTAACCCACTTAGAAAAATTATCAGAGAGTGTCAGAGAGTCACCTAGTGTCAAGACACTCCACTGTCAAGTTCGCAGCTTTCCACCGGAATTCGAGATACTCGTATTGCGTGTTTATTATATGTGTACGTTTAAAGCTCTTACTGGAACACTAACAGTATTCGTTACTCACTTTTGACTTTTAGTTAGTCCACAGTCGAAACTTTTTGGTGCAGAAACTTTAATTTTGGCACGTAGATTGAGTAATATAGGGGAACAATAAAAGATGAAGAAGATATTCTTGAAATTATTACAGGGAAAAGACAAAATGGTAAGGAGTAAGATGTATAAAATCCATGCAAAGATAGTAGCGAGTGACAAATACACGTATACATAACGTTTTACCTGTTTATTTCATAAAATATTCAGAAATACAAAAAATATATATATTTTTTTTATTTATATTCTACCCAAAATGTATATTACGGTCCTGAATGCTTGTTATTAAGAAAATAAGACATAAGAGATAATATCATAGACCAAATATGACACTCTTCAATTCGGCGGATAGTGGGGGGTAGAAGAGTTAAAAGAGATACCCCGTTCGGTGTCTAACATTAGGTTCTCTTGTTGTCTCTGCCTACTATGGTTATGTGCGGAACCAACATAAGATGTAAATTCGAAAATGTTTTTAAAAATAATAAAAAAGCGCAATTTAAAACGGCACCGTTTCTTATTTTCATAGCAAGCTTAGTTATGTAGAGTACTAGAATTATTATCTGAAACAAGACGCGTATTTAAATATTTTTTCTTGTCTTCACACAATTTTCGTAGTTTCGCGAAGTGGATTGAGCTGCCAAGTTGTTCCATTATTCAATTTCCATTTGTTTAGGAACGTTGCCCGCTAGCTGGCGGAACTCAACTCCGCACTTATTTGTCTAGATAAAGAAAATAACTATATTATACATATATGTTTTCCTCTTGTGGTTTTTAGCTCCACATATGCGAACAACTGCGCTACATAATTAAATGAGTATGATTTAGATTAAATATATGCTTAAAACCATAACAAAATTGTAACATGCTTAAAAATAAAATAAATATTTAAAATTTTATAAATGTAATAGTAAATACATAACCATGGAAAAACATAAACAGTACAACGTACAATAAGTAATAAATATTTTCATTATCCTAATCTAAACTTAGTATTTTAAAGTGTTTTGTGAATAACTAAGGGAAGAAATAAGAGTGAAGCTCCTATGAAGAATCTCCAAAAAGTTTATATTTGTTTCTTATATCTGTTGTATTAAGTTAGCCTAGTTAGCCTTCAATCCAATATCATGTTATGTACATGATTTGAATATGTCAAGAAAGAAAAGGCTTTGTGGTCGCCTACTTGGCTGAGTGAATACTATATTCTAAACCCTTATGTGAGGGTTTTTGCTGTCCTATGTAAGTTAAGTATACTTCTATTCAACATGCATATTCTTTACTTTCATGAATAGAATAGAATAACTCAAAACATTATGCTAAGCGCAAGATTTCTTTATCGAGAGATAAAAAACTGAACTTTATCACTATCTAAATATGTACTTAAAGTTAGTGATTCTTTTTTTTAAATGCCTTAATATTCATATTATTTCGAGAACTTTATTTTGTTAACTAGTTTTGTATAATTCGTTTTTATCGAGTCATACTTATAGGAAAATATATAAAAAATAGAAGAGAAAAGCAAAAAATTGTGACGGCAAAAACAGTTAGAGAAAACCTCAACAGCTGCTATTTTACTACAGCTTCATGCTTTTAAGTGCATAATGTTTGGCATTAGGTTCGGTGCGTTAATCACATTCATAGAGAGTGGCAAAACTCAACCGTCGCCGATTGTCTAACCAAAGCATGGAAATGAAAATAATTTAAACATAATATTTACTTCGAGTGTATATTGAACCCACAACAACCGCGTTTACAGTCAGTCTCAGTCCTACTGTGCCATGATGACATAAAACAAGTATAATACGAATATAGTAGATATAATAAAATATTGAAATCATTTTAGTGTATTTGACATGGCACGTCGACTCTACCATATATTCAACAGACAACTGACATCTCGATACTTACCAACAATATACGAGTAGGTAACTAAAATGAAAAGTGTTATTCTAAAAACAATAAATTTATTTTGACAATGTTTTGGGCACGTTTTTCTTATATCTTAGTGTCTTTTTTTTATTTTGTTCTTACTTAAAAAGCGAGAGTTTGGTGATTTTATGTATTTTCTTATCCTTTGTCCCACATAGCAGGGTAGTTAACAAAGTGCTTTTCTTTACCAATAGCAAACAATTGAAAATGTTGTACCTCTTGCACCTACCTCTACCGCCTAAAATGTACGTTGGTAAGTTCGAAATATTTATTCTTATTCCTTGAAATTGTGATCTTTAGGATTATTTGTTTCCCATGAAACTAACACTGAAGGAAGTTTTGCTAATATATTCCTGTAAAATACGCTAAAAATAAAAATATATGAAAAAAAAACTAATTTAGCAATTTTACTTTTTACGGAATTATAATATAATATTTATAATATAAAACTGATGCCATTCTCCGGCAGTGGTACAAAATCTCATTGTAAAGTCAATGGTTGAGGTTTTGATCCCGACGCAGAAGAATGATTTACTTAACTTAATAAGAAACAGCGCAGCGTTGAGTTCCGCGACTTACTACACAATATCTTGAATTTGGGCGAAAAGTAGACAACGTAGTGTGTTCACACTAGTCTCTCTCTGATTACTCTTTGCGGGTAAAAGCGTCAAGTCATAGAAAATATTACATATTTTTATCACAGTTACTGTATTGTAAGAAGTAATTTACTAGTCATATTACTTATATATAAAATATTTTAGCTATTAAATATAAGGTATAAAATTTAACGTTACGATTCGATACGGATCGGTAAACAACAAAAGCATTTTCCTATATGAGCCTACAGCCCAATGGAGCGTGTGCAATAATAATAATTGAATATGTCTTGCTTATATTACGTATCTAAATATTATTAGACATCTAATTATAAGAAATGTGCTGAACAATATGTTATGTAGTTCTTGGAGATTACAAGTTTGATGAAGAGGTCACCGTGATGCAGTGGGACAGCGTCTGACTTTAACCGCGGTTGTTTGTGGGTTAGATTTCACCCTCGGAAAAATCATAGTATTTGTAATCATTACCTGTATTACAAGTTAGTTCTGACACATCTCAATCCAGAATGTTTCGCTTTCGAGTGGAAGGTGGAGAAAATATCACGACACTAGATTCTCTAGAAGAATAACAAGGCTCCTAGCAGGGTAGTCAACCCTGCTATGCGGGAAAAGCCGTGAACCTCAAAAATGACTGGTTCTTTCTAAATATACAATTTATCATTGTGTAACTTAATCTCTTTTTTACCGATCAATCCTCTTTCGTGTATTTTTTATATAACGTGACATTGACGTTGACATTTGGTGCTAAACTGGCATCTTCGAATCTATAATAATGATGTATAATTATAGAACTGAACTGAACTGAAGAAAAGTTTTAATTGAAAAATAGATAAGACCTAGCACTATCATGTCAAAAACGAACCGCCAAATATCTAATGACATGTTCCGGTTCGATGGCATATAAGCCAGGTTTTCCCTTATCCCACCCCCTCCTTTGCTCAGAATGTGGTGGCAGGCATATACGACACCTCTAGTGTTGTAGATGTTCATGGGCGAAGGTAACCACTTACCATCAGGTGGTCCTTCTGCGCGTTTGCCATCCGTTATCCATAACAAAAAAAAAACAAATTTCTATTACACATAATTTTTTTGATCTATTGATTGCATTATAATGCTGAAGGTGATGTTGACATAAGAAAATTAAAAAAACATAAAATTCTAATCTATATATAATCAAATATAAATAACAACAAAATACCACTAACGGAAACACACCGGAAACATAGCAAGATGTACAATTCAATAGCAGCCGATAGTTCACTGAGATGGCTCTAAATTACCTTGATATATAGCGAAGACATATTTCAAAGGCGCGCTTACTCGCACCCCGCTGTACTTTACGTCTTCATAAAAAGAAAATATGGTGAAATGTTTACTGCGAATAAAGCTTGAACACAGTATTTTAATATTTGCAATATTCTGATCTTATATAATAAGTTGTATTTCTTTAGCGGAAGGTAAAGGTCAAAAATATTGGCATAGTAGTTTCATAAAAATGTATGTAACTGTGAACAGATGTGCCTCTCTGTAGGCAAAAACTAGCTTACATTAGATTAGACAAGGTTTAAATATTAATATAGAAAACCAAATTATTTTACGCTTGCATACTTGCAGGGCAGCAAAAAAAATTTAGATCGGTCGTCTGGTAAGCTAAGGCAGACCCTCTGTCCACCATACAATGTTTGTAAAATGATAAAGAGCTTGATATGTGTTAGTTCCTTTCGTTAAGTAAAATAATAATAAAATTTATTGGGACTTTGAAGAATCTCTTTGTTGTCGCCTTTCCAAAGGTAGTCAAAGCCAAGATCAGAGCTCTTTTAGCTCAGCCTCCCACACCCAATCCGCGTGACGCTGTATAGGCCAACACGGCTAACAGCATACTACACATTAGAAAAAAAACATAAAAAAAGGAAATCTGGTCCTAAGTAGAAGAATACAAAAGAACGAAGGTATTTCTACATTGTAATATGTGTAAAGAATTATTTTGAAGCAATAGTGAATAATAGATTAGTATATGTCTAAAATATCTCTATCTACTTCAGAAATTAAGTATAAAAAGAACAGACAAGCAAAAACAAAACAGAAGAAGTGGAACGTGCTTACAAATATTTTCTTGTCATCGTGGTCATTCTGGCAACGACTAATGGAAGGGAAGGCAGGATGGTTAATGCTATAAAAACTGTATGGCTTTGTCTTTAATTTATTGATCAATCGATGTGGAAGCATGTGTAAAATTTAAAGCAAGTCGAATGAAAATACGCGGGTTAAAATTGAATTGCATGATTCTCCTCATTGAATAATTACTATTAAGAGAGATTTGTACAAATGAAGATAATGAGAACGTGTTCCAAGTAAAGGTTTTAACAAAAAAATCGAATTTAAATAAAATACACTAAAAAGTGAAATTGATAAAACTCAAAAACTACTCGATAGATCTTAACTAGATTTAAATGGGACCACACCAGAAGTATAGAAAAAAGAATCATCAAAATTGGTTCACACAATAAAAGTTATTCGGTAACATACATAAAAAGATCCTGTGGAATTGAGTACCTTTTTTTTACACTTCACGCTGTATCTCACATATAGCAGGGTAGGCAGAGGAAACCTGAGAACCTAGTGTTAAGACACTCCGTTCACTTTCCGCCCAGTTTAGGTATTGCGTGGTGAGTGGCGGAACTCAACGCCGCGCTTTGTCTTGTTACCAAACCCAGGAAATGAAAATACTTTTACATTTCTTATATAAATCGGTTAATATATGTATATAAAATACTTTACATGCATATAGGTATTTAAACAAATATTTCATTGCAATCATAAAAAATCTATAATGTAACCAGTAAGAAAATATTTGATACTGTAACGTTACAATTTTCCTTTCCTTTTATCGTATAATTTATAATTCTCTTTAATCACATGGCTCGCAAAGATATTGTGGTGAGCTTTGAAAAACAGAGGAACTTTAATAGAATACATCCACTTCCATCCTCCACCACGTTTTACCAAAGTTTGTTTAGTTTAGCGGACCGTATATCAGCAACGTCTAAACTAAAGCTTTGAAAATGGCTCTGAATATGTTATGAGACATATATTAAATAGTTACAAAACTCATTTTGGACTTACGAATACTTACGCTAATCACGTATAAGGTAGATTTAATTGCATTATGGTATATAATGGGGGTCAATGTTAGCCTATTATACCTCTAATAACAGAAGTTTACACAATAAGATCTTAGTCTTTGACGTTTCTTAACTGACTTCCAATATAGAGGCGGTTTTCAATTCGACTGGTTTTTATTTGTTACTCAAAGCATTTTTCTGTGTGAACAAATTTTTATGATTCTTTTTTATATGATAGCTGCTTCTGATGATAAATGGGACCACCATTTTAATTTTGTTATGATGAGTAGTTTTTGAGGTATTCGTAATAGTTGTACTTTTTTTTGCATTTTATTTGAAGGACGTTTTCTTTTTTGTTAATATTTTAATTACACAAACATTGTAGGATAAACAGGAAAGTCCAGCACCATACCTTAGCTAACTAGACAACCCAACTATTATTTAAATTTAGTTAAGATAGTTTTTGAGTTTTCTGTAATAATTTTACTTATTTACGTTCTAATTGACGTCGACTTTCTTTATTTGTCAAAATCTTAATTATATGAAATTATTTTTAACTGTACCAGTGACAGATTAATAAAGTTGTCGACGGGTTTTCTAAAATGTATTTTTGGACAATTTGGCTATTAATCCGGTTAAAATAGTTTCATTAAAACATTCGTTAAAATTGTAAGCTTAAAGTCAGAGTGGATAGCTAAGTGTTTGAATGTATGAACATAATCCGATTAGAAATTTCATTTCGTGAAATGTTTCAAACTAAAAATAATCCAAATCGGTTATGGTGAGAGAATTTATTACTCAAAATTTTTACAATTAAAAAATATATTATGTTATTATACCTATCTATATGTAATTTTTTACAGTAGTAATCTTCATAGTTGAATCGAATAGCTTCTTATTTTATAAAAGATTTCAAAAAACCGGGAGATTCTCTATTAAACTGTATTTTTTGTGTTTTTTACTTTTGAGGCACTTAATGCAGTCTCATTTAAATTTATTTAAATTTTTAAATTAGAGCCACAAGGGTTCGATTCCCACTCCAGGAAATGGAATTTTTCATTTCCTGTGTTTGATAACAAGGCGAAAACGCGGCGTAGAGTTCCGCCACTCACGCAATGCCTCAATTCAGCGGAAAGTGGGGAACGGAGTGTCTTAACATTATATCTGCTATTTGCTACCTATCCTGCTATTTGCGGAACACTTCGAACGTGCCAGTCACTTAAAAGTAACATTATTACGAAAAACTCAAAACAGAAGCACTGTCTATCTATAAAAAAATAATCAATCAAAATTCGTTCACCCATAAAAAAACGGTAAAATTGAGAACCTCCTCCTTTTTTTAAGCTAGTTAAAACATAAAAATCATATTTCCCAAGGGATAAGTAAAGCGCGGCGTTGAGTTTCGCCACTCTGCATGCAATACCTCAATTCGACGGAAAGTGGGGAACGAAAATCTTAAGAAAACGGAGTGTCTTAAAACTAGGTTCTCAGGTTCCCTTTGCCTACCCCGCTATATGCGGGATACAGCGTGAAGCTAAACAAGTCAGTAAGGTAGTTTAATAACTTCCATCGTTGAGTACCTAAATGCGTTAAATACTTCCGATCACTGAGCTCTGGGTCGGTGATTTGACAAATCGTTCGGTCCCGCAGGCGAATCGTGACATCCCCATTTTGAATTTGGACAGCGTTTAATCTCTTAAACTACAAGCCACTAACGAACTTTGTTCCGGCAACTTTCTGTTTTGTTAACTTTTATTATGATTTGTGGGTATTATTTGTGTTGTTTATGTTTTGAATCGTATAATTAGTTTTTTTGCATTATGATATAACGCCTGTCGTGGCGCAGAAGGACAAGCGTGCGATTGTAAACACGACAGGTTGTGGGTTCCATTCCCATTCCATCCCACTCCAGGAAATGTAATTTTTTATTTCCTAGGTTTGGTAACAAGGTAAAGCGCTGCGTTGAGTTCCGCCACTCAGCACGCAATGCCTCAATTCAGCGGAAAGTGGGGAACGGAGTGTCTTAATACTAGGTTCCCTCTGCGTGAAGCTATATAAGTATGATATAACTATTATTCAGAACATTAGATAGGCAGATAAGTCTTTTTAAAATAGGTATATCACAGAAGTATTAGCTTTGAAGAGATGTAGAGAGAAATTGGGTATATTATGTGATGTCAGATTTAATCACTATCTGTTCAGATTTATAAAGCAAATTTAATTTATTAATATAATGTTACAAATTTCTGTTTCTCACTTTAACACAATTCGGCAGAAAGTAGGGAACGGAGTGTCTTAACATTAGGTTCTCAGTTACCCTCTGCCTACCCTGCTATGTGTGTGACACAGTGTGAAGCTAAAAATACAATTATATATTGGAGGCTATTGTGGCGTAGGGGCAGAGTCTGAATGTAAGCGCGATTGCTTGTGGGTTTGATTCCCTATCGGTGAAATGATTATATTGAATTTATTATAAATTATCCGATTTACTAAGACAAAGAGTTGGGATTTGCCACTCAACGCGCAATATATTGAATTCTTAAGAAAAATGGAAAATTGAGTGTCTTGTTTCTAGTTTCTATCATACTACCCTTCCATAAGTTATAAGGCATGAAGTTCTTATTATGTATACATTAATGAGCGGTAGTTTAATATAGCGAAAATAATTTCGACGATAACAAAGAAAACTCGTAGAGGAGACTGTGTTGAATAATTATTGCTCTTGTAAAAAGAAAACTGTTCACTTTATAGTACACTGCTAATTTTATTTCGCTCGAGAGTGGCATTAGTCACTTCAACAATCTTAGTTGTGCTTATTAAATTTAACTGCTTAAAAACTATATACATGTATTCAGTTCTCTTTAAGGTTTAGGCCTTTTTTCATAACAATGTGACTACATTGTTTAGTTAGTGTTCTCTTCGGAGAGGATCTAGTGTCTAGGCACTCCGTTCTCCGCTTTCAGTGCTAATTCGATTTTTATTGTGAGTTGTGTGGCGGAGCTCAACGCCGCGGTTTTTGTAATTAGAGTGGAGAAACGAAAAAAGTTTAAATATAACAGAATGGTTATATCCTCAAGTGGTGATTGAACACATAACAAATCGCGTTTTAGTCTTATCACTGGGCTACGATAGCCTTTATAATCTTAGAATTTTTTCGCCTTCACGGTTTATGGTCAGAGAGAACCAACGGTCAAGACACTTCGGTGTCCGCATCCTGCCTAAATCCGAGACATCGCGGTGAAAGTAGCGGAACTCAACGCCGCGTTTTATCTTTGATATGTTTATATTTTTAAACGCCTGTTGTGGCGCAGAGGCACAAGCGTGCGGCTGTAAACGCGACAGGTTGTGGGTTCAATTCCCACGCACACACAGGAAATGTAAAAGCTTAGTATTTTCATTTCCTGGGTTTGGTAACAAGGCAAAGCGCGGCGTTGATTTCCGCCACTTAGTACGCAATGCCTAAATTCGTCTAGTGTCTTAACATTTGGTTTTCAGGGCCTACCCGGATTACAGCAAGAAGTTAAAAAAATAAAAAATATAATAAATATTTATATTTTGCGAAAATTGGAAACACCTTACTAGATTTGACTTATCTATGCGTAAAATTAGTGGTGTTGGAAGTTAGACGTTTCCCGCGTCTAGATATTGTTGTTCTTTGAAGTTCGATGTATAAGTTGTATAGACACTTGTTGCTAAAGTTAAATCTACTTATCAGCTTATAATGTTAGGTATACTGACTATTTAAAGTTACGTCAATATGGAATTAGCTTCACGGTTTATCCCACATAGCAGGGTAGTCAGAGAGAACTTAGTGTTAAGACACTCCATTCACCGCTTTCTCCAAGCATTTGAGACATTGCGTGTTAACTCAACGCCGCGGTTCGTCTTACAGTCAGTTTTCAGTTTTTTCGCGCTATGTTGTATCCCGCACACAACAAGGTAGGAGAGCAGAGTGTCTTAACTTAGTGTTAAGACTCTCCGATCCCCGTTTTCCGACGAATTATAAAAATATTAACAGGTTGTGGGTCCGATTCTCACTCAAGAAAATAAAAGTATTAATTATTTATAATTATTGATATTTAGTATTTTCATTACCTTGCTCTGGTAATAAGGCAAAACGCGGCGTTGAGTTCCGCCACTCGCCACGCAATGCCTCAATTCGGCGGAAAGTGGGGAACAGAATTGTTGCAAGAGAACGGAGTGTCTTAACACTATGTTCTCTGGTTCCCTCTGCCTGCTCTGCTATATGCGGCATACAGCGGCAGTATATGAAATATCGATTAAGCTAAGCTATAAAACATATTTTATAAGAACTCAATAAATTAAAATAAATCGATTATGAATTCGAAGAGTAATATGCTTATTCTAACTTGAGCCCGGTTATGTCAGAACTATCAGATGAAACGTTACTTTGAGAGGCTAATTAATCGTTAACCATTCTACTTCATTTAAATGATAGATTACTGTAAATTTACTTTCACTCCTCTTTATAGATTGTTAAGGCAAATACAATTATTAAAAAACTTCGAGAAATTAATTTGACTGTTTTTTATTTTATGTGTGTTACCGCATAACTTGGTGGACCAATTTCTATTATTCTTTTTGAATATGTTTGCTAGTACTTCTGATGTGGTCCCATTAAAATTTAGTTAACATCGAATTCTTTAATCGTCGTCAAAAATCCATTGATTAGATAAAAGAAAGAGTTGTAAATTCAAATTTCACTAGATTTTGAAATCTGAAGTATATTCACAATGCACAATATTAAATAAAAAAAATATAAATCTTTTTTATTTTATGTACGAGTATTCTATATGCATACATGCGTACTCGTATGTATGCATATAGAATGGTAGGCAGAGGGAACCTGAGAACTTAATATTAAGACACTCCGTTATCCACTTTTAGGTAATACAATTACGGTAAGTTATTTACTGTATAATATATTTCATTAATGAAATAAAAATAAAACAGTATTTAATGTACAGATTTAGAAAGAATAAAAAGGAAAATATTTACTTTGGTATAACATGAATGAATTTTCGCCCTTATAAATACTAAAGAAATGCTAACTAGAGTAAAAACTTTATTTCCTATGTGAAGTTATACGGCGTCACATCTAATATAAGCAAGTAAGTTATTGCCGACAAAGCCATTTTATTTTGATATATATTGGGGCTTACACAAGAAATCCAATAAAATAGTTCTAAACGGTCGTTTTTCTAGTTTAACGTCACTACAGGGATTTTGATAGCATCTTACCAACATTTTGCGAGAAATTCTCTATTTTTTAACTGTTTCCTTACTTCTCCGTTAAAAATAAAGTTGAAGTTTAAAAAAATCTTTACATATATATTTGTTTTTAATAATTTTTTTTAACTTAAGACTTTCTCGGGGTAGTCGGAAAGATTTGAGTACCGCCATGCTCCGTCCATACTTCATCACGTCCATTGTCGTCAACCTTTTGAATATGCCTTCCGTGGCGTCTCATATTTATTACATAACATTCCTCCTGTGTCATGGATCGTAAAGATCACATTTAAATTCATAAAAATAAATTTTATTTCCAATATTTCTAGTATAGTTATGTAAAAGTCAGTAACAAAATTATGCAATGATTCAATTCGCGTTGGTATGTGGGACTTGAAGCTGCAACCAACATGTCGTAAAAAAGAAAGTGTCTCCTGCACTCCTATTTTATCCAACTGATCTTATGATTTTATTTTGAATATATAATTTATATTTGATTTTGAAAAATAAGAGCACTATACTTTTGTTAAACATGTGACCTTATAAAATAATGATAATAAAAAATATAAAAAAATTATAAAGAACATAAACATCATATTTTTTTCACATCACTTTTTATCCTGCATAACAGGATATATAAAAAGACAACAAGACACTTCTTTTTCCTCTTTCCACCCATATTCGAAACACTGTGTTGAATTACGAAACACAGAACCACACTTTGTCTTACCATAGCGAGGATCAAACTCACAACCACTCGCTTTTACACTCAGACCTTGTCACACTGCGCCTCGATGCTTATACATACATATATTATATCTATATATAAATACGTGAAGCAAAAACTTTGTACCCCTTTTTACGAAAATTAAGCGAACGGAGGAGCATGACATTGGTCACACACACTAACATGATTTGATATTTACGTTTATATAAAGTGACATATACATACATTGCTAAATACAACGCGTTGTTAACGCGTCATCGAGGCCACTAGAATCATTTAATATATAACACTGTTAAAGTAAAAAGTTTATGTTGTTTGATAGAATACATGGCAATTGCTGTAAAGGTTTTTCTTCTTTAAACGTATACAATCCTACTCCCATGAGAGGAACATCTTTCAAGCATTTTTCATTGTTATTCAGAATAATACATGAGTGAAGTCTAACAAAGGATTCCATTACGTGACCTAAAGTGTCTATATATGTGTACCAGTAGGGCATTTTGTATGGGAAAACTTTAGTTCCTCTTACGCACGGTAGGGGCGCTTTTCAATTCCCATACAAATTCTTTCGATAACGATACGAACACTTTGTCGCAAGTTTTCGTGCTTGCCCTACTGGACCATTCGTACTAAAATTTTCAGGATACTCTGATCTCTACTCTCCCCTCCGTATTCAAGTAACTGCGTTTTAAGTGGCGGAGCTTAACGCCCGACTTTATCTTACCAGAGTAAAGAAAATATAATTTGGTCATTATCTAAGTGCGAATCGAACTGATAACCACTCGCATTAACAATCAGAAATTGTCCCACTGCGCCACGATGGCTTCAACAATATTTTTTTTAATATTCGTACATTTTCAACGCGGTATTAAATAAGTAGAAAATACGCATTTTTTGTTTATATTGTAAATGATAAACAGGTGTAACGCCTGTCATGGCGCAGCGGCACAAGCGTGCGACTCTAAACGCGACAGGTTGTGGGTTCGATTCTCACTCCAGGAAATGTATTTTTTTATTTCCTGGGTTTGGTAACAAGGTAAAGCGCGGCGTTGAGTTACCGCCACTCAGCACGCAATGCCTCAATTCGGCGGAACGTGGGGAACGGAGTGTCTTAACACAAGGTTCTCAGGTTCCCTATGATTACCCTGCTATATGCGGGATACAGCGTGAAGCAAAAAAATAAACAGGTGTTTTTTTGAAAATTGAACTCCATAATAGGACTTTATTTACATAAAGAAATGATTATTCGAAAACATAATATAAGTTAACAAAATTCCAGACGAAAAAATTCCAAGCAAAAAAACAAACGAGTGTACATATATAATAATAGATAGTCAAAAACAAATACCCTCATTCAATTTGGATTCATTCTAGTTTGTTATAATAAAAGCTTGTTAAAAAAGCTTTTTAAAGTTTCTATTTAAAGTTAGCCTTCAAATAAAAATCCTTATTAAATCTCTGAGCTCACTCTATTTGGTAGAATTATAGGGCAACCTTTTATAAAAACGCTTTCAGTCTACATCCATTCTCTACAATTCTAATTAAAATATAAAACAAAATATAATGTTGTGCTGAATTATCGTCATCGTTATAAAATAATTCAGATTCAACTGTGCCTGGATGCGATAGTTATGAGTTCGAATATCATAAATAATAAAAATACGCTTTAGTTATGTACATTTTTTATTTTATTTTTTAACTTCATGCTGTATCCCGCATATAGCAGGATAGGCAGAGAGAACCAGATAACCTAGTGTTCAGACACTCTGTTCTCTTAAGATTTCCGTTCCCATTCTGTACATATCTATTAATATATGAGTATTCTAATATAAACTATCGTAGGGCAGTAGGAGAATGTCTTACTGCAAACGTGATTATTTGTGGATGCGATCCCCAGTTGTTGAAATTATTATACTTAATCTATTTTTACTTCCACGCTCTAGGAAGATAGAATGCATTGACATTTTAGGTCCCGCAACTTTAAAGGGAATATACTGATTTTGGGCGAAAGTGTCTTAATATTAGGTTTTCTTTCATATTACTATGCAGAAACAAATGAGCTAGGACATAATATAAAGAAAGACCTTACATTTTTTTTCATAATGGAGAAATGCGTGAAAATACATAAATATATAGCCAGGGCTAATAATATTAATTAACTCTAAAAACATTTTATATCACACCAATTTATAACTCCTGTTAATAAAATTTGCTTACATTCATTTTTATTTCCAAAAATATAAACTAAAACTTTTTCTCTACTTTTTACAGGTAAGAAAACTCTTCTCTATAGACAAGGCTCTACTCTAAACGGAAACAAAACCTACTACCATCGAGTCCAGTAAGAATTCGGTCACATATGTTGCAAAGTGTGCCACAAAAGCGCTTCTAATATAAGTAGACTAACTAATTTTGATTTAATAGCTGTAATAAAAGCTCTCGGGTACACTAGAACTTTCATTAATCTTCAGTTAAGACAGAAGTTTGGTCATATTGAGTAATATAATTAAACTAGCGGCTTGCCCTAGCTTTGAATGGAATGATGAGATATTTTTCCATATAACCGTCGTGACTTTGCACGATACAAAATGCTAGTGATGTATTTTCACATAAGTGTATACTAACTATGTATGCCATATAATGAGAACAAAATATATTGTGAATCTTAGTGGGAATTATTTTGAGTAAAAATATATTTTTACTAATTTTTGTTTCTAAAAAATGTGTTAAAAAGAAAAAAACTGATTCTTTTACGTAAATTATTTTAAATGCATTAATCGTGTATATTAAAAAGAAGAAGAAGAAGAATCGTGTATATTAATAGCCAAGAATTACATCTTTATAGTAGGTAAATTAGAGTTAACTTGTGATCATGGACTACTGCAGAGTGTTCCAGCCATGTTTTGATTTCCAAAACAGAATTAAGTGATGCGTGATTAATACTTTTAAAACGGTTTCTTTTTAAATGCGAAAAAATTATAATATGAACGCCAAATTTCTTATAATCAAAAATTTTCATATGCTTTTTGTATTTGAATTACTTCATAATGATATATTATATAGAAATCAACCTAGATACAATATTACATATGGCATGTGAAAAAATATAAATATTTAAAGCACATATTCTCCTTTGGACTGATTGAATCAAAATTTCATGTAGAGCAAACGTCAAACAGAATAGCATGAAAATTCCAAATGTTGCTTCAGTAATATATTTCCTTTTTTGCTGCACGAATTTTTACTTATTTCAAAAACTGGATATCATAGATAAAAATTCAAAAAAATATTGTCATTTTTTATTTTTTTTCGAATTCATCTGAATTTTATACCTACTACGATAATTTTAAAGAACACATGAATGAAGTCAGAATTTAGGTCGGTCTTTACTTTTTTGTCTCTAAGTAAGGTACCAAATATTAGTGGTTGCCGAACTTTTCTCGTTTTCACAGTAAAGGTGTGTTGAATATTTAGCAATGACAGCCTGTAGGGTTACTATAAGAATATATTTAGTGAGAACAAAAGACTTAAGGTTAGACATTCGTCACATCTATATAGAATGATTATACGAGGTGTGTTCAAAAAGTAAGGTGACTGTGAAATTTGGCGGGCAACGTACTTTCGATTATCGATTTTTTTATTTTGTTATGTTGGTACACTCTTCCCGAACATCTGTACCAAGTTTCAAGTGTATAGCATTTTTTGTTTGGTTGGGAGAGGCGTAAAGGTTATAAGTGTTTTGCGTGCTCGGCGATTTCTTGCTATCGAAAAATATGGATTTGCATCAAATTTTGTGTAAAAAATAAAATAAAGTGCTCCGAAACACTTAAAATGTTGACAGTGGCATACGGTGAAACTGTTCTGAGTAAAAAAAATGTTTACAAGTGGTACAAACTCTTCCAAGATGGCCGGGAAGATGCCAATGACGAGCCTCGCTCTGGACGCCCAAGCACGTCAACAACTGATGAAAACGTTCAAGCAGTGAAGAAAATTGTTCTGGAAAATCGTCGAATCACTATCAGAGAAGTTGCTGAGGATGTTGGTATATCGCTTGGCTCGTGCCATGAAATTTTTTCTAACGTTTTGGGCATGAGACGTGTGTCAGCGAAGTTTGTTCCGAAATTGCTCATCATTCATCTTTGCTGGTGAGAGATTTTTTGGCCAAAAACAACACCACAATCATGCCTCAGCCACCATATTCACCGGATTTGGCCCCATGTGACTTTTTCTTGTTCCCAAAACTAAAGAGACCTATGAAAGGACGGAGATTTGCAACGATTGAAGAGATAAAGACTGCATCGCTGGAAGAGCTCAAGGCTATACCGAAAAGTGCTTATGAGAAGTGCTTTGACGATTGGAAAAACCGTTGGCATAAGTGTATTGTATCTGAGGGGGATTACTTTGAAGGGGACAACATAAATATTGATAAATAAATAAATATTTTTTCTTAAAAATACAAAGTCACCTTACTTTTTGAACACACCTCGTATTGTTATTATTGCTTAATCGATAGGTTATAATTGATTACTTTACTTAGCTTTCTAAGACCACAAGTTGTTTATTTTATAAGTAAAATGATACTTAATGAAGAATCTTTTTTGTTATCAATGATTAAAATTTTAACATAAAAACCGAAAAAAACCGACACATCAACATAACTGAAAAAGTTACATTAATATGAATAACTCAAAAATTGTTCGACAGATTTGGTTAAATTAAGCACATATATCATCATCAAAACTGGTTCAATAAAAGATAAAGAGCAACTGAATTAAAAAATCCTCCTTTTTTGAAGTCGGTTACATACAAAAGCGAATAAATTTATAACTAATTTAAACATTCAAACAAATGTAGACCCAATTCACGACTATCATGTGAGTACTATACCCTATGTTTTGAAAATCTATATATAGATACGTAAAGCATGAAACTTGGCACACTTATAGTTTATATAGAGAAGGAGTGCAGAATGCTAACATTGTTACACACACTACCATGGTTTGACATCCATGTTTATATAAACTGACATATACATACATTTCTAAAAAAACCCGTTGTTAACACGTCAACGGGGACACTAGCTATACTTTATTATGTCAAAATTATATTTAATCCATATATTATAATACTATAACACAATAAATTATTATTTCTCTACGAAGTAGACGATTGAGGGAATAATAAAAAGGTAGTAACATTTCCGGGTCAGAGTGGCTCCGGAGTCGCGTCCGGTGGGATATCTGCATAGAGACTACTGAACGAAATGTACCGGTTATGCGAAAAATAACTGACAATATTTCTCTCTTGGAATATTTGTGAGACGAGTAATTATTATTAGACATTTTTCTTATTTTTCCTTATATTTTTAGCTTATTGTAAAATATTAAAAATTATAGAATAAAGCGAAGGCCTGTCGTGGCCCAGAGTACAAGTTGTGGGTTCGATTCTCACTCCAGGAAATGAAAATATTAAATATAATATATTATTTAATATTTTCATTTCCTCGCTTTAGTAACATGGCAAAGCGCGGCGTTGAGTTCTGAAAGTGGGAAACGGAAATGTTCAAGAGAACGATGTTTGTTAACACTAGCCTTTCGGGTTCCCTCTGCCTATCTTGCTATGTGCGGGATATAGCGTGAAGCTAAAAAAAGTTAAATAGGTTCCATCTTATTTTTCTATTTCCTTTAAAAAATGTAAAAAATATTTTTTTTGTATAAATTTAAAAATTACTATATTCTATTGATTTAATGTTACTACAACTTAAAATGAAATCGGTGCACATTTCTTATGGAAGATTTTATTAAAATCTGAACTTTGTTCTAAGTTTATGTCAGGCAAAAGCGTTTTAATAATTCAGAAGATTTCCATACAACATTTAGATATTATTTTAAATTATCAAAATTTGTCTTATATTGAATTATTGTCTAGAAATAATCTGTTTATTACTATTATATACATATATTTTATAATATTAATGGAATGACAGATTAATTTCAAAGTCAAATGGAGGGACGCTTGGTCCTTAAAACAAACCTACTGAATGAATTTAGATGAAGCTGTAAAGTAGTATAACGAATACATTGGGACAACATATTTATAATTTTTTAAAAGTATCACCGTTAAAGCATTAATAACGCGTTGCCTTTTGTAAAGTATATGTCACTTTATATGGTTGTCAAACACATGGTTGAGTGTTTCGCATATTTGACTACTTTAATATACCTTTAATGTATTATTTTCTACTCTTCATATACTGTAATTATTCCAAATTTCACGCTCCGTTGGCGTAATTTTCGTAAAAAGAGGTATAAAAATATTGCTTCACGTATTATTATATATAGATAAATTGGAGGCTACGGGCTACAATTTATTAAAAAATTGTGTAATTGGACCACAACATAACATAGATTTGTAAAATTTTACATTTATCTATAAATAAGACGAACTGCGAGAAAAATGTATTCATACTTATTTTCAGGTAGCATTAAGGTAGCTTTCAAAAAACTGTAATATATAAACTTTTTTATTACATTTCGTCTTTATTTAATTACAACTGTTATTAAGAGTTGTTAAAAAATTTAAATTGAGAAATGTAAAAACTTTGAAATACAGAAAGTTTTGTTCCACTTTAAACATGTTGCTCCATTTGTAAAATTACTTTTTTTCCCTTTTACATTGTAATTGTAAAACATTTCTAGAAAACGAATAAAAAATTTATCGTAGTGAGGCTTGAACCCACTCCTCTTGGAAAGCGTCCAAGCGTCCAACCACTAAGCCATACGTTTCAGTCCTAGAGCGACGATTTTGTAAGTTTTTTTAAATTGTTTTCATTTTTTCCTAAGTTTGCGAATTATAATGTAAAATACATATTTTTTTTATTATTAAATCTAGCCCCGTATAATGTTTTATTGTGTAAATATATAAAAAAAGTAAGCGTTGTTAACAAGTATATGAAAAAGTTCAACAAATAAAAAAATACATACCAGCAAAATGAAAATCAAATTTGTAGACCTTATTAAAGGTTATGTATGTACTGATGTAATACATTTAAATATTAAATTAAAATTGTTATATTTAATTTAGTTAAAGCGCGTCGTCTTAAAGGGCTGCAACACGCCTACTCCTCTGGTGTTACATGAGGTCGTAGGCGGCGGTGATCACTTACCATCAGCTGACCCGAACGCTCGTTTACCTTGTTCTTTCCATAAAAAAATATTTTTATTATCAAAGTAAGGAAGAAGGAAATGTCAGCTAAGAAATATAAAAAATAAAATGTTAAAGGAAAGAAAAAGTAATAAAATATAAGGTTAAAGAAAATTGGAGCCATACCGCTGAATTGTGAAGTCACTGAAGCATTTTTTTAATAATACACATTACTGGCCAACGATCGAAAATGTTAACAGATTTTTTTTGTATGGAATTGAGGTATTAAATTGAAATAATTAGGAGGCAAATTATACATAATCTAAAGCTTAAAATATGTAATCTATACTCTAAATTTCATAATTCTCAGGACATATATATATATTTTTTTTTCACTAACTTCACGCTGTATCCCGCATATAGCAGGGTAGGCAGAGGGAACCTGAGAATCTAGTGTTAAGACACTCCGTTCTCTTTCAACAAATCCGTTCCCCACTTAAACTTAAACTTAAGAACTTCAAATACAATGTACTAAAAATACAATTATTACGAATAACTCAAAACCACTCGTTAACAAAATTTAACTGGGACTACATCATAAGCACTAGCTATAATATAAAAAATCATTAAAATTAGTTCATCCAGTAAAAGTTATGCGGTAACATACAAAAAAATACAGTTTGACAACCTATCTATTCCTTTTATTCCTTTTATGAAATCGATTGAAATATACCCTACAAAATTTCAAATTTCTTATAAGAAACCGAGCCACGTAAGCAATCAGAGCTTCGGAAACTTTTCCACATTAATTGACCCACAGTCAATTCACAAACAATAGTGAAAAGAAAACCAATGAATGTAATATACTTCTCTATAGATTCTGAGAAAACTAGAGTGAAATGAGTCGCACTTTATATAGAAAGGAGCGTAAGACCCCAATTGATATTCAATTATGTGAACTAAATTGGCAAGGAAAGGACAACATTGACGGTAAATATTTCAGTAATTTAGGTTCTACTGGGACATTGTTGTCTTAGATAATGAGACTACGGACTTGTAACGAGTGATTGGAGAACTAGTTTTTGTAAGAAAAAGATAAAAAAACAAGGAAAAAGACTTAAAATATATTCTTAATGAATTTATTTTAGACAAACGTAAATTAATGTAATATAAATGTCTATATGTTGCATCTACCTGTAATAACTGCCTATATATAGGTATTTTATTTTTTTATGAGTTAGATTACATCCACGGGCTTTTTTTTTTTCTCGTGTGCATACTGAAATAGACTACCTTGTCTTAAGACTATGGTGAGATCCTCACCGACTGACAATTTTTTTTTATTTTTTTACATATAGGTATTACAGGCAGTCGTAATATGTGGATGTCTTCTTATTCGTGTCACTCTTGGCAGAGTGGTCGTGGTCAACATATCGTATTAGAGGGGGCAGGTATAGCACGCCGTACGGTGTCGCGCCATCTCACCCTGCTGGACGTCATTCTGGCGCACTCGTTTATTGGTCTGCCCACTAGAGACTTTACCTGGTCATTCAACCGCATTGGGAACCCTCCGCGTCGTTTTGATATCCTGAAATATCCAAATTTCTGCGGTGTATAGAAATATGTAGACATATTTTAAGAAAAAGTAAAAAAGTAACACTACATGTTAGCACCCTCTGTAACCTGCAAAAGATACATGTTAAAGGAAGTTGACAGAATAGCTTATAATTATCCTCAATTTACACAGGTTTTCATCCAAGTCGATAATGACTTTGTAATGTTGATTGTTAACCGCAGTTCTCTAATGAGATGGTTTAATGGAGCGAGGGTGCGTCGTAAATAACTGAATAATAAACACTAAGAATTTCAGGTCATCACGAGCTTCTCGACCTATGCAATTAACCGTACCATCGCCCAGCGGTCAAGTTTTATGGTTATACGCGTTACGGTTTATGGGAAGGAACTTCTTGGGACCAAAAAGCTTTGTATTCTGATTCAAATATCTGTAATGTTGATTAAATTTGGAATTTAGTTTACTTTGAACATAAATAAGAAAAGGAAAATAAAAATTATTGTTGTACACAATTTTGTATTGTACTTTGAATAATAAACAATGTAAACCGTTCTATATGAAAATGTAGCAAATAACTCTCACGTCGATCGTGCGGTCGGCTACTTTAAATAACTATCGAGATTTTAATAGATAGGATGTGAAAATAAGAATTTTCTTGTTTACTTATAAATAATAAGACATCATGCAGAAAACGATATTTCGTGCAATGACATTTAAGATGACGCCTGTCGTAGCGCATAGGCACAAAAGTGCGACTGTAAACGCGACAAATTATAGGTTCGATTTCTTCCAAATTTTCATTTCCTGGGTTGGTAACAAGGCAAAGCGGTGTTGAGTTCCGCCACTCAGCAGGCAATGCCTCAATTCGGCGGAAAGTGGGAAACGGAGTGTCCTAACACTAGGTTCTCAGGTTCCCTTTGCTTACTCTGCTATATGCGAGGTACAGCGTGAAGCTAAAAATATATAAGATTAATCAAAATAATAAGACTCGTATCGATCGTATCGACTCGTATCGTGTAAGAAGTCAATCGGTATGTCATACATTAAAATATTAAATAAAATATATTTTTATAAAACAAAAAGAGGGTTTCCTAATAAAAATCTGAAACAAATATGTGTCTATTCATGGAGTACTTCGTAAAACAGTTTTTTTAAGTAAATAGTGATCATATTTACCTTAGGTTCAGTCTACGTCTGCGTTAGTTCAGCGTCACCAAGTCTGAGTGATTTTTGTCGTTAAAATTTTACGATATTTCTCGAACACTTACTATTTTGCTTTGAGACGCAGTTTCTTGTTCCTTTTTATAGATAAAGTTGAATTATATTTTCTATGGCGGACATTAAAGATGTTATTTCTGGTATATTTTTTTACATATATTTTTTAATATTTTTTTAACAATTTATATTTATATATTGATGCAAAAACTTTGTACCCCATTTTACGAAAATTACTCGAACGGAGGAGCATAAAATTTGGCACGTTTATAATTTATACAAAGAAAGAGTGCGAAATGATAATATCTTTTGAAATAATGCATAAAAAATATATTAAGTTAATAAAATAAATGTTACACACACACTACCATAGTTTGACATCCATGTTTATGAAGTGACATATACGTTGCTAGGCAAGTCGCTGTTAACGCGTCAACGGGGACACTAGCTTAAATTATATACTCAATAGTTACGATTTATATAGAAAACATATTTTGTTTTTACCTATACGGTTCACCACGCCACCTAGTGTGTCCCGTTTCTACGTGACCTTCCGCCGGTATCGTCTACACTGTTCTCGAAGGTCAACCGAGGTCTCTACGTTACATAACAAGGGCAACTAATTACAAAAACTGGACTCTCTAAGGGAATACGTAATTTCTTGGGCAATAGACTAAGCTCTCTATTAGACTGAATAGAGTCATATAAGCCTAGTTTTAGGAACATGTAGAACAAAATTATAAAAAAAAAATAGAAAAGAAATTAAAGAAAAGAAAGGCTTGTGGCGCAGAGGCACATGCGTGCGACTGTAAACGTGACAGGTTGTGGGTTCGATTCCCACACCAGGAAATGAAAATATTAAATAATATTTAGCATTTCCTTGCTCTGGTAACAAGGCAAAACGCGGCATTGCGTTTCGCCACTCGCAATGCCCCAATTCGGCGGAAAGAGGGGAACGGAAATGTTAAAAGAGAATGAAGTGTAGAGGGAACCAGAGGGTTCCCTCTGCATATCGTGATATATGCGGGATACTGCGTGAAGTTATAAAAAATAAAAAAATGTTAATGAAAAAAAAAACTTTGTTCTTATAATTGTAAGTATGGTTCCACAAAAATAATTACACATCCAAAATATGTCTTATATGAAATTTTATGAAGCATATTAATTATACATTTGTTATTATTTCCATATAATAGATCTCTTTATTCACAGTATAATAAGCGTCATCTCAAAGGGGTGTTAATGAACTTTCATGTTTTACATTACATATTTTCAGGCTTTAATGAGAACGCTATCGTGTTCGCTGTTTGGAAATTGGCACCCTATTTTATTGGTTAAATCTCGTAATTAATATAGACTATTTATATTTTCAAGGTAAATAGGTGTATTTTGAACGACAAAAATAGATAGTCGAATTTTGTTTCCATAGTCATATTAAGTGATTTATTTTCATTAATATTGTCTGACTTTCCATTGTTGTGTGTTATAATATGTATTAATATGTTTTGATTAAGATATGAGTCAGGGATAACATGTAGTACAAAAATATAATAATTACATGTAATTAAAAGCTTATTTTGTAGTGAGTATTTATTGTGCAACTACGAAATCATTTATAGATACGTGTATGTTCGTTTTTAAGTACAATATTATAATACTTCTTTTTAGACTAGTCGTCGCCAACAATTTCGTACGTTGCTTCTCTGCAAAGAATCAGAAACATTCGCATTTTGTGCTTTCCAGGATCCACTAAATTATAGCTTGTAGTTTCACCCAGTAGTTTCGACTGCACGTTGTCAGTCACTCAGTAAGTAAAGGAAGAATTTATTTATCTATATATATTCCAAGTTGTCCCGATATCGTGAAAACCGTTAAACGGAGTGTCTTGACACTAGATTCTCTCTGACTACCCTGTTATGTGGATGTGTGAAGCTGTTAAGATGAGGACTATATTATCTTACGGGGGGTTTGAATTTACAACCAAAAAAGCTTTCCGATTAAACTTTACCACTCCACCTTAGCCATACCATTAAAAGATCACTTATTTACTTATTTTTTTCACACTGTATCCCGCACATAGCAGGGTAGGCAGAGGGAACTTGATAACCTATTGTTACGACACTCCGTCATTGCGTGCTGAGTGGTGGAACTCAACGCCGCGCTTTGCCTTGTTACCAAACCCAGGAAATGAAAATACTAAACCTTTACGATGTTCTGTTCTTTGATGATGTTGCTCATTGGACTTATACTCATAACTTAGCTTGCTACCTTGTTTCTACATTTTGATGTGAAATTATCTGTACTAACATTTTATACTAACGTTTCTATGTCTATTTCCGTCGACGGCGACAGCGCTACAATAAACGGGAGCATTTGTAATTTTTATTGGGGCATTTACATTCTTTTATGGTGTCTCATAGAATAATCACAGCGTAGTTTATTTGATATTTAAAGTGTCGTCTTTCTTACTATAGTGTAAAATAACCCGATTTTGTTTTTGAAAATAGTATATGAAAACTTTTCCAGTGTTGAAATTATAGCGGTAAGAATGTAAATGAAGAAGTTTATTTCTTCTCTTATTATATTTAAATATATTTATAGAAAATAACCATAATGTGTAGCTTAATAATTATGGTATTTGCCGTCGACTTTAGTACTTATTTATTTATTATTATTATATTTTTTTTGCACTGTTTTCCGCCAACAAGATGTCTCACATAAGTACGCAATCAATAATGGTTGCCTGTAAGAGATCACTTTTGGTGGTAAGGCTGCCTTTGCTTACTTACATGTTTGTCACTTTGTTATACTTTATGTATTATGTGCAAAAGAGTGTTTTATTATTATGTATCTCGTTACAGGTTCTCGGGTTCAAAGGAACCCGGTCCTTTGGAAGGCTTGCGTGGGGACACAGGTCCAACACGTAGAGGCCCCTTTGTGACAACAATATTTTAATCTGACTAAGTACTGGGTTATTGATTGAGACTATCGGACGTCCGCCTTTTCAACAGTCTCAAATTGAAAGGTTAGCGGACGGTGACTCGCCTCTCACTAGATGGGCCCCCACAAAGCGGCGTAGTGCCTTGGGCGCAACATCGGTGTGGTCGGCTAAGGGTGTCGAGAGGTGTGCACCGGTTTCACCATCGCGAGAGTGCTCGTGAGCGGGTTTCCCCGCTATTACGCAGGTTGAGCACTTCCACCCTTCCGAGCATATAGCTCTTGCGCTCCACTCTACCGGCCAATAAAGGCAAGCCAGAGGCGGGGGACAAATTACAATTCCCCTCTGGAGGTCTCAGGTCCGTGGGGTCGCCACTCCCCAACAGCTCGCCACAAGCTGCCCTGCGGGCTTATCATTATTAATATTATTAGTATATTTAATGAAATCCATATAAGATTATAATTATTTCTTTTACCGTTTTCATATATCTAAGTACAAACGATTGCGCATACACATACAATGCGTTATATTTACATTGCATGTATCACTTTAGAAATCAATAATAATATGAATTCTATAATCAAATATATATCAACTCGAGAGAGAAAAGAGATATAAAAAAGATAACAGAATTACTGCGGTTACCCTCTCAAGAAAGCTAAAAAAAAATCAAAGTAAAGTTAAAAGCAACATTTTCTTTAACCCTTTGAAACATAGTGCCATCAAATTGTCATCGGTAACAATAAAACCTTGGACTATGTCGTTTTACCGACTTTAACCGTCTTTATATGTTTCCAATAACGCCGTGGCGTCAGTTCCCTAATAAACCTTACCGTTTATCGGCTTCAGCTGACTCTGAAATGATCTTCTATGGGATTTTATTGTTTTGTTGTGGTATGCAAGTGTTAGATTGCGTAAAATAGTCATTTGAGAATTAATCAAATTTTTACCTGCGATTTAAGTCTTTGGAGGCGAAGTTGAGACTTGTTTGTTTAAGGCATTGATTGAGGGTTTACATACCACTCGGGGAAATTGTATCTTATATATAAAATGCCTTAGTAACTGACAGACAACGTACAAAACTACTGGTCGTGGAAGGTAAAAATTTCGCATATAAGTTCCTTGGAGAGTAAAAGGAAGAGAGGCGGGAAAAAAATACATTTTGCAGTCCAGGCAAGTGGCTAACAAACGTAGTTGCGGGTTCCAACTAATACATACTTAATTATATTATTAAATTAATATGTACGCAGTACCTTCAAATGCTTTCCTTATTTCATTTCTTATACGTAAGCTTTGTACCATATACATTAATCAGTATTTATATTATAAGCGAGAGCGGATTCTGTAACGTTTGCTTGTTTAAAAGATTGCCTCTTGGATCGCGGTATCTATTTCATTCTTATTTCTCGTTCTTTTTTTATCATAATTATATATATATATATATATATATTTTAAAACATATCTATATGCATGTAGATAAACAAGTACAATTAATTCTTTTCTATTTTAAGTATAATTTTATAGTCATTAACAATATTGGTAAAATTACCTGTTAATAATTTATACTGTGTGCATTGGGTCAATGATACTGAAGTTGATTAAGAAACATTTACCTATACTTACTATTTGTGCATGACTTACTTATCAACCTTAACTTTAAATGCTATTCTAAATGATTGTAAATTAGCATTCTGATTTCACCCTTTATTCCACTTAGGAAGGTAGTCAGAGTAAATTTAGTGTTAAGACACTTTCGTTCGCCACTTTCTGCCCGAATTATAGACATTGAGTGTGAAGTGGCGGAACTTAACGCCGCGTTTTGCCTTACATAATCGGAGATATGAAAATAATTTCAGTATAATCATTCCATTATCAATAAACCATATATCAATTTATATTAAGTATATTTTTAACGCAGATTGATCTTGTAGCATAAAGATAAGCCAGAAATAAAATCTTAATCGAAAAAATGAGTGGCACGTCTCATAAAATTGTTGAGAGGATCAACTCGGGGTCGGAACATCGATTTGCATATTATTGCATTCCACTGAATAATGAAGTGTCAACGCAGATTCCATAATTCAGTGAAAGGGTGATTAGAAATGTTCTTTCAAAATCCACAGTGATAAATTAATTGGACCAATTTTCCTATTACATTTGCATTTTTACTAAAACACGGGCTCTTTTTAACCGACTTCAAAAAATGAGGAGGGTCTCAATTTGAGTGTTTTTTATGTTATAATATTACTTTTTATTAGGTGAACCAATTTTGATGGTCTTTTTTATATGCTAGTACTTCTGATTTGGTTCTTTTTAAGTTACCTAAGATCTAGCGAGTAGTTTTTGAGTTATTCGAAATTATGATAATTTTTAGTGCATTTCATTTGAAGTAGGTTATCTTTTTTTGTTGAAATCTTAATTATTCTGTAAATTATGTAAGGGTAACAATGTATGAAAAGTATAGATAACTCAAATTTTAGGCAAAACTTTGAATAAGAAACAAATACATAGTTATAGTGTTAAGACACCCTGTTCTCTGCTTCCATTTGAATTCGAGATATAACCTGGTTGAGTGACCGAACTCTATGCCGCGCGTTATCGTATTGCAGGCGGAGACATAAAAACAATTGGAAATTAATCCCCCGATTGAGAAACGAACCCACAATCAATTGTAATTACAATGACTGTTCCACTGTACGACAACATGTACTACATATACTTCTACATCTTTGGGCAGGTGAATTAGAATAATATCTTAATATACACAATTAGTGTCTAGTCTAGATTAGTGTCTATTTTTCATTCGTAGCGCAGAGGTTTTGGATTCGATTCCCATTTTAGGGAAAAAAATATTAAATTTTTCTTTTTTATTTTTTTTTCTTTTTACTTCACGCTGTATCTTGCGTTGAATTCCGCCACTCATCACGCAATGCCTCTATTCGGTGGAAAGTGAAAAACGGAAATCTTAAGAGAACGCAATGTCGTAACACTAGATTCTCAAGTGCGGCATATAGCGTGAAGCTAAAAAAAGACTATTTTCTTAAATATTATATGATGACTTTATGCGAAAGTGACTGCACTTTGCAACCAGAGTATGCACCTCACAACAAACCTAATTCCTAACTTACACGCCGTACAAGATTCTTAAGTAACTGTTCGAGCTAGACAGTTGCTAACTTCTCTAAATAGTTAATAAACACTATACGTATAGATGAAGACATCACGTTGAAATTCAGCTTACTTTATATATTTTCAATATTATTTTATTATTAGAAACCTTAACATTAAATTTGCTAAGAGACATAAAAATAGAAACACGTAACTGTTAAATTTCACGCATTTCCTCGTATAGAATGATATGCAAACAAAAGCTAGTGTCAAGTCACTTTATTCTCCGCTTTCCATCTGAATTCGAGACATTACGTGTTGAGTGGCGGAACTTAACGCCGCACAACGTCTTATTAGATCGTGAAAACGAAAATATTCGATATAATCATAGACTTGTCTCGGTATTGGACCCATAACCAATCGTATTTACTATTATAATGTCCCACTGCGCCACTAAAGGCCTAACTATTACGAACTGTTACAAAAAACGTAATTATTACGAAAATATTTAATAGAAGTAGATTAGTTTTCATAGAATTTACATTTTTCCCCTTTTTTTTCTTCTTTAAAAGATTATTTAAATAATAATTTTTAAATTTCTCGACTCCACTCGCTAGAAAAATATAATGACAATAAATTTCTGCATGAATAAGTTAAAAAAAATAGTCAGTGACTGTTCTACTGTTCCAAGATAGCATTAAGAATTTTCACACCTAAGTGTAAAATGACCCATCTTTTGTAAAAGTTGTTTGAAAATAATTTGCGTTTACATATATTATATAATATTTACAACTTTTACGGCCTTTTTACTCTCTAATTTAATTTTCAGTGAAAAGGGGTCACCTGAAACCATTAACCTATAATAAGGCCGCCCTTATGCTTTCCTGTTAGTTTGTTTATTTTATTTTTATGATACTTGAGGTAAATAATAGTAAAGTAGTATTATTTTCATACTATTTTCCTTATGTTCGAATAAATATTGCGATATGAAAATAGTATAAAAATAAAGATTTTAACAAAAATAGAAAAATGCTCTATAAAGTAAAATTATTACGAATAACTCAAAAAGTACTAGTCAGATCTTAACTAAATTTAAATAGGACCACATCATAAATAATGGAATCACTCAGAAAAAAATTACATATAAAATACAATCACTGCATTGCTCCATATAAACTTACTCCTCTGGTCGTATAATTGTCGTAAAAATGGGTTCAATGTTTTTTTGTCACATATTCATACACCTTAAGATAATATAAAAGTAAAACCTACTTTACCTCCACGTTTCTCTAGTCTCCGATGTTTCTCTAGCAAAGGGAGACAGAGAGAGCTGTTAAAAATATTACTCTAAAAATAACCTATCTACACCATAAATAACGCGATTTGGGTTCGATTCCCACTTGGGGGAATGATTATACTTAAATTATTTTCATCTGTCCGTCCTGGCAAGACAAAGCGCGGCGTTGAGTTCCACCACTTAACACTGAACGTCTCAATTTGGACGGAAAATGGCGAACGGATCGTCTCGACACTAGATTCTCTCTAACTACCCTGCTATATGATATAAATCGTAAAGCTACGTAAATTATTTATTTGAATTAGGTTCAGTTCTTT
Source organism: Philaethria dido (assembly GCA_033558755.1). NCBI lineage: Eukaryota > Metazoa > Arthropoda > Insecta > Lepidoptera > Nymphalidae > Philaethria > Philaethria dido. The sequence goes on from JAKGSA010000504.1 coordinate 233,702, forward strand.
AATTATGGCGCTCGTCGAACGTGCTAGTACACGTAAAAATTGATATTTTTTTTTCATTTTTAGCTCTACGCTGTATCCCGCATATAGCAGGGTAGGCAAAGGGAACCTGAGAACCTAGTGTTAAGATACTCCATTTCCCACTTTCCGTCGAATTGAGGCATTGTGTGCTGAGTGGCGGAACTCAACGCCGCACTTTTGCCTTGTTACTAAATTTAAGAAATGAAAATACTAAACTTTTACATTTCCTGGAGTGGGAATCGAACTCACAACCTGTCGCGCTTACAGTCCCGCGCTTGTTCCACTGCGCTATGATAGGCGTAAATAAATATGCAATTTAAAATAGTTTCTATATAACTTCATTTTATATTTCACTTCGCAAAGTTTAGTTATGTTTGTAAGCACATGGTTTTATTAATAGTAATTAAATTTTATGTTTTCAGCTGCGACTGAGCGCTAAGTCTTTTAGAACGAAAACTTTGTGCTTCATAGTTTTCTAATTGTAAAATTGAAATTATGAAATTTTCATAGAATAATATATATTTTTGTATATCTATGTTTTTTCTTTAATTTTATAATAAATAACAATAAGTAATAGGTGCCAGTCGTGGTGTAGAGACACAAACTTGAAACTGTAAACGCGACAGGTTATGGGTTCGATATCTACTCTTGGAAATGGAAATATTAAATATTTATAAGTTATTATTTAATATTTTTATATCTTCGCTCTGGTAACATGGCAGAGTGCGTTATTGAGTTCTGCCAACACGCAATGCCTCATTTCGGCTAATGTGGGGAACGGAAATATTAATAGAACTGCCTACTCTGCTATCTGCTCTGCTATATTGTCGGTTCAATTAATAAGAAAAACCAAGAAGTATGATATGATTTTTCAAGACAGGCATTTTTAAGTTAAAGTTTTGTCTGCAAATATTGTTTTTATGTTATTTAAAACCTTTTTTATCTGAGAGTCCAATTTTCATTTTTACCCTTTAAATAAAAAAAATCTCATATCTGTTAATAAGTAAAAAAATGTATACCTATACATATCGACTTATCAAGTTATTGACGTTTGATTCAAACATAACAAGGCCAGATGACCAATGTTTTTGTCCACTATTACTATATTTACTATAGACTTTAAACCATGAAAATACTTAAGACATCTTTATTACTAACGCGGCTTTGAAGTTTGCTTGAACTCCTCAAGATCTAAAATCTTTAAGATACCTAAGAAACCGTAAAACTTCCAATGAATACAGAATGTGCTAATAGAATTTTATCAAAGAAAAAGCTTTGGAGTGAAGCTCTAACTTTAAATTTCTGTATTTAAGTTTACTGTTTTGTAATACAAAATGTATGTTACGATCTGAACTTTTTAATTGAAACAGCTTTTGATAGCTGCTTTGATCAGGTGTAAGTAGTTTTTTTTTATGGATGGCGGATGGCAAATGAGCAGAAGGACCACCTGATGGTAAGTGGTTACCTTTGCCCATGAACATCTACAACACCAGAGATGTTGTAGACGCGTTGCCAACCTAGAGGATACAGATGGAAGGGGAGGACAATGTAGTAGTCCGCTATGGGAACCATCACATTTTGGAGAAAGAATGGGTGGGAAAGGGGAAAACCTGGCTTACATGCCATCGAACCGGAACACATCATAAGATATTTGGCGGTTCGTCTTTGACATGATAGTGGTCACGAGCCAGACGGAGGACGGACCTCCTATCACCAAACTACTGGGATACCCGCCTCTTACGGGATGCTACCCAGCGGCGGAGGGAAGTTGTATTCTAACGCCGTCCCCTCACAGGGACAGTAGTTTTGATTAATTTAATATTTTTTTCCTGAAAATAAAAAATAAGTAACAGATATATGAGAAGAAAGATAGATAAAGCGTCCAATGGTGATCAGATAACATATAGTGTATGATATATAATTGAAACAATACAATTGAATGATTGAACTAATATCAGTTATTATGATGAGTTGAAATGAGCGCGTTGCCACATTTTTTAAGTATTTTTTAAAAGGAAGAGGTTGTGATTTCGTCTATATTTTTATGTGTGCTACATAAGTTATTACTGAGTGAACCAATTTCGATGGTACGTTTTAGCACGATAGTTAGTGCTTCAGAAGTAGTATCATTTAAATTTAGTTAGGATCTCGCCAATAACTTTTGAGTTATTCGTAATAATTTATTTTTTAGTGCATTTTACTTGAAAGCTCCCTATGAGGGAACGGGGTTAGAATACAATTCCAGTAACGTCACGTAAGAGGCGGGTATCCGAGTAGTTTGGTGGTAGGAGGTTTTTTCCTCCGTCTGGCTCGCAACCACTATCATGTCAAAGACGAACCGCCAAATATCTTATGATGTGTTCCGGTTCAACGGCATGTATGCCAGCTTTTCCCCTTTCCCCAAAATGTGGTGGTTCCGATAGCGGACTACTACATTGTCCTCCCCTTCCACGTGTATCCTCTAGGATGGCAACGCATCTACAACATCTCTGGTGTTGTAGATGTTTATGAGCGAAGGTAACCGCTTACCATGAGGTGGTCCCTCTGCTTTTTTGATAAAAAAAAGAAATGCTTTTTGTATTAAATATTTCAGTCAGAAAGAAGACAGAATAAAGCATCTGTGAATATAGAGCGTTTTTAATTGTGTCGATTTATATTACTATAATATAGATATAATGCAGATATCAATAAAATGTCGTATTAATTACAAATTATTTCCTATAAAAATTTTATCTTGACATTGAATGTAGAAACGTGTGCAAATTTTCAAGTAAATCTAAGCGCAAGAAGTGGGTCAATGTCAACATTGTTGCAAGAAGAATGTTACATCGATAGATAAGGTAGACTTTTTTAACATCATAGAATTAGAAGTAGTATAAATGTTATGTAAATTTTCACACTAATAATTATAGAGACTGTCGTGGCGCAGTGTGACAGCAACTAACTGTAAATGCGTTTGATTCTGGGTTCGTTTTCCATTTTGGGGAATGGTTGTATTTATATTATTTTCATTTCTCCACTATAGTAATACAAAGCGTAGCGTTGAGTTCCGCCACTTAACACGCAATGTTACAAATTTGGACAGAATGTAGCTAATGGTATGTTTTGCCACCAGGTTATCTTTGACTACCCTACTATGCGCGATAAGGATTGAAGGTTCTTGTTTTTTATAAGTTTGAAAAAATATATATTTGACATATTTTCGTTTTTTCTGACGAAAAAAAAATAGGATATATAAATAACTTTATCAAAGCATCAAAGTATAATTAATTAATCAATTTCTATATTCCACTTCATATATTTTGTTTTGAGTGAAAATGCGTAAACATTTCAAGTTTGTGGAGTCCATCTGCATAGGTCAACGTCATGGGGGACTAATCTGCGCCATTTGGCTGGATATGCCTTTGTTGTGGCTAACCAATAACAAAGACATAAATCGGTACATTCCTTGTACACGTTTATTGTTTTGTCCAATTCCGTGTGTGTTTTTACGTATTACAGGCCTTAAGCTATATATTTAAATTATATTGCAATCTTAACGATGATTATATCTATTTATACATCTTATATATAGATGTTGTTTGTTTTTTTTGTACTGTAATCCCGCTTGTTACATGCTCATGCCACAGGTTGACTGGAAAAGATCTCTCTCAGAGATAAGCCCACCATTGTAAGCTAAATAATTGTATATACTTTCTCCCATGTATTTTTTAAAGTACAATAAAGAATATTAATTTTAAAACGCTTTAAATATCTTAATCATTAAAAAATATTTCTTTACTTAATAACGGTTCACTTCGAAATTGAAATGAAAAAAAAATCTACCATGTTTGTTAGTTAAGAGATGTAATATCAGTTTTTTCTTTATATTTGAATAGTTTATAAATTGATATTCATATTTTTCATTTCCTGGGCTTGTTAACAAGGCAAAGCGCGGCGTTGAATTCCGCCTCTCAGCACGCAATGCCTCAAATCGGTGGAAAGTGGGGAACGGAGTGTCTTAACACTAGGTTCCTTCTGCGTACCCTGCTATATGCGGGATACAGCGTAAATTATTAAATAGTAAATATTAAAGTATGGATGTATAAATTGATATTAATGTACATATATAGTACATACATTGTTATCGATTTATGAGCTATATTATGGTAAAATCAAATCTAGACGTGTTCAGTACTTATTGCGTGAAAGGATAACCAACATCCATCCATTACAAATTTTCACGATTATAATATTAGTACGATATTTAAATTTAGCATATACATAAAAGGTTTATATTTCACACTACGGTCATTATTCTGGCGGTCCCATTTTGATCCAACCGCTTATGTCTCGCAACTTCACGACAATTAAACTCGGTTGAAAATTAACAAAGAGTGACCATGCGTAGAGTTTGTGGAGGGCTTTAAATGAATATATCACCCATTAGAGTACAGTACATGCAAAGCTGGTGATGTAACAGTTTTAGATACACTGTATCAGTGGTGAGGGGTGAAAATTTTAAAAAGGTAAGCCGGTATATTTAGAGAAGCCGGTATATTTAATTCCCATTCGAGGGAATTGTTATATTTAAATTATTTTCTTTCCTCCGCTCTGGTAAGACAAAGCACGGCGTTGAGTTCCGCAACATAAAATCCAATGTGTCGAAATCGGGCGGAATGTAACGAACGGAATATCTTAACACTAGGTTCGATCTGACAACCCTGCTATGTAGAATAAAGCGCGAAGCAGATTTTTTTAAATTTCAATATTTAACCAAAATGCCCGCCTATATAAAACCACTAATGATGTTGGATGTATTAAGCAGTAATTGAAATGGAAAATACCTTTACTTTTGCATGAGCGACTCATATACTCTATACTAGCTTGTCCGACGACTTTCACCTTGTATTTATTTTAGCTTCACGCTGTATCATAGCAGGGTAGGCAGAGGGAACCAGAGAACCTAATGTTGAGACACTCCGTTTTCTTTTAAATTTTCCGTCGAATTGGGGCATACTTAGTTCCTAGTTTAATTTTGATTGTGTTGATCTGTATTTTTTTTAATTTGTTGTAATAGAAGCCATCATGGCGCAGCGGTACTCCGTCTAAACCTGAGTAATGGTGTGTTCGATTTCCACTTGGAGTTATGATTACATTTCGTTATTTTCATTTCCGATCTCCATTAAGACAGAGAGCGTCAAGAAAAGGTTTTAAAACAAATTGAAATTCAAAAGTATTCGTATATTCTCAATAAAAATAAGCTACCTATAATTCTACATCATATATTAATACATAAAGAAAAAAACTTTCAAACCCTTTTTAAGAAAATTATGGGGCAATAAGAAAGGCACACGTATAGTTTATGGAGAAAAAATGTAGAAAGTCAACATTTTTCACAATAATTCAATAAATTTTAATAAATATGTATCAAAATGACATACGTACGTAGGTAACGTTAATTTTACTCGTCACCCATTGACACATACTACGTTACTAGTACGTCTTAATAGTTTACTAACCTTAAATCTACCATCCATGTGAAAATGGATTTTTAACTCGGCAGCATTTAAATCAAATATTTGATTTAGTGAGTCATTCAAAAAGGTTACTAAGAGAAATTTATCCACATCCTATGTCAATGTGGGCCGTCCCAAATGCTCTCCTATTAGAAATTATTTAAATTGGCCCTCAGCTCATGTCCCCTACACTTTGTTCAAATATGGGCAAATTGCTTGCGGTGTTCCTGTTTATGGTATACGTTTCCCTTATTATAATACTGTTTTTATTTATGTTAGATGTCGATATTAGTTATTTAAATATTATATGGATATTACTCATATAACGCCTGTCGTAGCGCAGAGGCACAAGCGTGCGACTATTAACGCGACAGGTTGTGGGTTCGATTTCCACTCCAGGAAGTGGAATTTCATTTCAATTCATTTGCTGCGTTTGGTAACAAGGCAAAGCGCAGCGTTGAGTTCCGCCACTCAGCATGCAATGCTTCAATTCGGCGGAAAGTGGGGAACGGAGTGTCTTAACAATAGGTTCCCTCTGCCTGTATGTATGTATATTATCTTTTGTTCTTTACATATATGAGTCGTGGGATAGTAGGATAGTGTGATAGTGACTGCCTTTTTTTTAATAATATTTATTCTGATCACTAGGGACACGTGATAGTGTTGAGTCACTCCGTTCCCCACTTTCCGCCGAATTGAGGCATTGCATGCTGTTTGGCGAAACTCAACGCCGCACTTTGCCTTGTTACCAAACCCAAGAAATGAAAAATTCCATTTTCTGAAGTGGGAATCGAACCCACAACCTGTCGCGATTACAGTAGCACGCTTGTGCCTCTGCGCAACGTCAGGCGTTAAAGATAATATATTCTTAATAAATATTATATAAGCTTTGTACACTTGTTTACGAAAAGAAGGTTCAAAAGCGATGGCAGCGGTGCGTAGCGGAGCATTCATAAACAAACATAAAGGTAACACTTTGTTCGGGCGCGAAGTGATTTGGCCTAGACCTTTCAAGATATTTCAGTAGAACGAAGCTACTGTAGTACTGTAGTCATTTATTATGCAAGGCAGCCTTTTGAAGTTTCACGATTACTAATGAAGTTGGTAAAAGTTAAATAAATTAGGCTTTTTGTGATAGACTAACTGTTTTAGGTACGCGAGTGGTTATATAGTGCGTAATAAGCTAAACGAGTTAGTAGTGTCGCTACATTCTTTTGGTTTTTTTATTCTATATATTATGTAATGTTTGTTTTATGTAATTCTATAAATATATGTGTATGTATATGTATACAGTTATTAATGAATGAATATAAATACTATACTAGTACGTTTGTGATGTAATAATAATAAAATCCTTTATTGCAAAAAATAAAAGTGATCTTTTAGAGACGACCTTTATTGATTATGATACTTTAATGCTTGAGAAAGAATGCAAAGAGCAACTTTGAGTTAGTTACATGTTACTTATTTAATCACGTATATGTGTACATGTTAAAAGTATAATTAGTAATTGGAAATAAAATAATTTAGCAATTATTTTCAATTATTTTAAAACTTAATATCTATTAATACTCTCTATACGATACCTAATAATGAAAATATATTAAAAAATATATATATATTAATAAATAATACCATAATTAGCTCTTTCCTTCCTCCTTAAGGTGGCCTGGCAGTGATCGTTATTTAAGCGATAAAAACTCCCTTTTGTACAGATATAATTTTTATTACATTTCTTTGTGTCTATAATAAAAAGTTATTGTTTTTATTGTGCAAGAAGCAAACCTACTATAATTTTAAGAAAAAAACCAACAGCGTATTCTTTATTTATAGTTCTATTTGGAAAGAAATGCCAAAGTAAAGACCTTACGCCCTACATTTGTTACTGTCATCCTATAAAAGGAGTTGCTATTTGTTCTGTATTGATCGTGTGTATCGAGTGATTATTATTTAGCGAGACAAGACATGTAGCTAAGTTGGGCAAAATTGGTACTACACTAAAGTTAACTTATTATATGTATTCCTTTACGTTATTTTTCATTCTCTTGTCTGTTTCACGCACTTTTTTGGATCACATAGAAATATGAAGGAATCTAGTGTAAAGACACTCCGTTCTCCTCTTTCAGTCCAAACTCGAGATTACGTGTTCAGAGATCCATCTCTGATCATCATTGAGTGTTCATCATTGAGTGATCATCATTGAGTTCCAACTCAATGATGCACTTAATCTTATCAGAACTAAGAAATGAAAATGATTGAATTTCATTATTATCCTGAGTGGGATCGAAATCACAACCAACACGGTTTTTGTACTCTTTTTCGTTCTTTAATTGAAAAGAATGAAATGGGAACGGAAATGTTAAAAGAGAACGGAGTGTCTTAACACTAGGTTCTCTGGTTTCCTCTGCCTACCCTGCTATGTGTGGGATACAGAGTGTAGCTAAAAAAATATATTTTCAAAGGTATAATATAATAAAGGTAGTATAAATTTAACAATACTTCATTATGTTAACCACAAATATTATCTACCGTAATTAATTTTCTAGGACATAATTGGGACATCTTTTGGCATTACATCCGGGATGCGTACCTAATCTTCGTCTAGATAAATGAGGTGCCTTATCACTGTTACCCTAATTAGTGAACTGAGAGTTAAGATATAGTTACTTGGGTACATGGAATAATATGATATTATTTTTGAAAGGTAAAAGTGTAGTTTTACCTTAAACAGGTAACTTGATATAGCTAAAATTAATGTATATTTTGGTTGTTATTTTAGTTATTTTCATTTATATGTACATACATATATCTGTTAAGCGATTGTGGTACAGCAGTATGTGTGACACTATTTATGTTTTTTAAACAATAACAATATTTTAAAAAAGGTGCAGTTTAACTGATAGGCGGTTGTAGTGGATTCAATTCCTACTCGGGGGCAATGTTATGTTTAAGTTATTATCATTTTATGATCCGCTCTTTCCATTGCCGTCTCCCGATTCGCTCCGCTCCGCAGCTTATACAATAAGCTTATATAGTGAAGCTATGGCAAGATTAGACATTTTTTAAATAATTTTAGCCTATTAATTATACTAATGCTTAAACTAAATTATTTTCAAATGTCATCTAAATCTGTTCAGTAATTTCAGCTTCAAAGAGTAACAAGCATCCATCTAAGTACTTGTATATTTATAGAATTGAAGATTATTTTTTAGTTCCATGACTTAAAAGGTAATGAGACAAAAAGAATTTACTTCGAATAGAGCTAAATTCTCCGGTCGGATATTAAATTAATTATGCATAAAGTAGATTCACCATTTTAGAATTCCAGTCAGTAGTTCTAAGTAACGAAGGCGTATAATAATAAAATTAGTGTTTTAACTAACTTAAATAGTATCTGACCTTTAACCTTTTCCAAGTACTGTTTGGCTGATGTAGAAAATTTTGAACTTTAAAATAAACCAGAAAAAGTTAAGTTAAGGAACTTTAGTAATAATAAACAACCAAATAAACAGAAGAAAAACATAATACTTTTGCTTTATCTTTATCTACTGTAGCTTCAAGCTTTTCTCCTCATAGCAGTTTAGGCAGACAGAAACTTGTGGCAAGAAACCCCGTTTTACACTTTTGGCGTATGACGGAAATAAACGCCGTTCTTTGTTTTACCAGAGCGGAAACGAAAATAAATAAAATATATATTTTTAATATTTTTTTAATAATATTATTCCACAAAGTGGAAATCGAACCCACAACTAATTACGTTTGAAGTCCGACACTTTGCTATCGCCTCATGATGGTCTGAATGATCAAAAATATGTTATAATTATTATTTAAAAATATACCTTATGTGCAAAAACTTGTTAAATTACCATTATAGATCATGCGTTGACGTAATGAATTATAATCATTTAAATATCACCAATACGATACCGTACACTGTTTTTTTTTATTTTTCGCTTCGCGCTGTATTCCGCATATAGCAAGGTAGGCAGAGGGAACCTGAGAACCTAGTGTCAAGACACTCCGTTTCCCACTTTCCGTAGAATTGAATTGCGTGCTGAGTGGCAAAACTCAACGCTGCGCTGTGCCTTGTTACCAAAGCCAGAAATACTAAACGTTTTACATTTCCTGGAGTGGGAACAGAACCCACAAACTGTCGCGTTTGCAGTCGCACGCTTATGCCTCTGAGCCACGACAGGCGTTAATATCTCAAATGTGTCAAATTCGGGCGGAAAGTGGAGAAAGGAGTGTCTTAACACTATGTTTTCTTTGGCTATTCTGCTATGAGGGATATAAAGTTGAAAAAATCTCTTATTTTCTAAGAATATATTTCTTATTCCACATTACTGTGGAATTCAAATTACTGTTATTACTAATATGTTCAAATTAATGTTTTCCGGGTAATGAAAAGCTATTGGAAATTCTTGGTACTAAGTATAGAAGAGACGAATAAGTACGAATTGGGAAAGGCGTTTCGATATTACTTACGATTTCACCTACGCTTTTGTTCCCAATAAATAAAATATGAAGATAAAATTTCTTATTAAATGTCTAGTAAAAATATATGAGATCATTTTGAACGACTTCAAAGCAAGGAGTAGGTTCTTAATTCTATTATATTTATTTTAAGTGCGTTTAACTTACTTTTTTGGGTGAACTAATTTCGACGATTATTTTTTATATGATAGCTGATGCTTCTAATCTGGTCCCATTTAAATTTAATTATGATCATACGATCAGTTTTTGAGTTATTATTATATAATATTACTTTTTAGTGTATTTTTCTTTCGTTTTTTGTTAAATTTTTAATTATTTCATACTGCACATTGTTTGTTGAATAATGGAACTAAGTAACTTATTTGCTTTGCTATATTAATATAGGTTATTTATAGGTATAATTTTCCATATATAAATTTCCTCAGTCATTCAATAGTTTTACAAAACATTTCACATTTTCCAAATTATAAATTTGAAAATAAGTTATACATTTGAAAATAATTTACATTTTAACAAAATAAGAATACCAACTTGAAATAAAATTAACTAAAAACATCAGTTCCCCTAGTAAAAAGATATGCGTTAACACACATAAAAACTACAGTAGAATTGAGTACCTCCTCTTTTACGTTAAAAGTCGGTTAAAAGTATAAAATACAGATACGAATTCGAAAACGTATTCGTGACCCTCTATTTATTCTCTGTCAACCACAGCGACAGCAAATAGTTACAGAATTTTATTTTTATGCTAAGTGTCACTGTGTCGATCAATTTATAGATATTGGACTTCGAATTCGTTCTTTTACGCATAAAATTCATGTTGCTGAATTTAAAATTTAGTTTTTTACATGTCAAATTTATTGGAAGCCACCCTGGCATAGTGGAACAGCTTTTCATTGTTAACCTGAGTGATTGTTGGTTCAAATCTCACTTGGGCGTAAGATTATACTTAGATTATATTAATTTTTACACTCTGGTGAAAGAGCGTGGCATTGAGTTCCGCCTCTTAATATGCAATGTCTGGAATTCTGGCAGAAATTGGAGAATGGAGTATTTTAACACTAGTCTCTCTCTGATTATGAGGCTACGAGTAAAAAAATGTGAAGCCTAAAATATTATATTTTGGTGGCTTACATATTTTCTTATAAAATTTATTCTTTTTCATCTTTGAAAATGTTAAATTTTTCAAAATAAAATAATAAAATAAAATTCAAAATTTGACAAGAAATTTATATTTCTTTTGTTTTTGTTTGCAACAGAACGATACGACGACGATTATATTTTTACTTATTTTCAAACATTTGTTATCAAAAAAACCTTTTTATAATCATTTGTATAAGAAAAATATTTTGCTAATATAAGTATAATAAATATGTAACAAGTTAAGGAAAGACGATAGCAGGAAAAGAAATATAAATATTCGGTATATTTGTTAGTTTTTTATCTAAAGTTTGTTTGCTAAATAACGTCCTTTTTCTTTAATCTAGTAGTCCTATTGACCTGTAAAATATACGTTTTCTAAGCAACTTGTATGTGTCTTTATGCCACAGTATATTTCAAACATATGGTACTGTGATTGATATTAATTTTATTAACTGAATATATTTTTGAAACATTATTATAAAAAAATATTGGATTTCAGCATTTTTTCTTCTTGTACTCGTATGTATATATGTATGCTAATTTTCATATTCCTCCGTTTGCATAGTTTTATAAAAAGGGATCTAAAAATTTTTTTCACGTTATATATAATGATATATAAACCTATAATTAATATATTTATAAATTTGTTTCAGGTAAGAATTCATACAAAATTATTATCCGAGATGAAAAGAGTAAGTGGTAAAGGAAGAAAAAGCTGTTTTTCAACGTATATAAACTAACTTAGCTTCACACTTTATCCTCAGCGGGGTAACCAGAGAGAACGGAGCGCCAAACGCTACAGTCCCAGCATGCTTCTTTCGCCTCATTTATAGTCATTGACTTCTTCATACATGCTCTCCGAAGAGACCTCATGCGTTTTACGTGATCTTATTCCAGTATCATTGATACTGTGTTATGAAAGGTCAACTTTTGCTTTATATATCTTTCTTACCATTCTTTTAACTATATAAATACAGTCAACCCTTTTATAATGGTTACATATAAAAAAAATAACAAAATAAAATAATATTTGTGTTTGTTACTTTTAAGCTTAATTGTAGAAAGAAAATGCAAAGTGTAATTATTTTATGTAAGTGAAACTGCGACCAAGTTTTGAATGGCTTGGTTATTAATTATACGGAACAGAAACTTAAACATAAAGTCAATTTGATCTACGGAGATTCTGAGGACAAGTTTCTGCGTTAAATAAGGATTTTGGAGTTACATCACTCTATAGTTCATTAATTAAAAGTGATATTCATATTATTGTATTATCTTATGACTTAATATTTAGAGATTATAGGTTCGAATCTTGCGTAGCGCTATGAATATTGGGTTGACCAAATCTATATTTTCAGAGACAGCTTCTTTGGGGAGTGTATGGAGAATTAAAAGATTTTCCGAAATTCATCGAGAACTTTTTGAAAACGCCAAAGCAATTGTTTATACGTTATATAGTCAACGTCATTAAACGTTATAAAGTCTATGTAAACTAGTTGTTAGTGACAACTCTTATTACAGCCACATCATACTTTGATTCAAAATTTATTAAAAAAATAAAATTTGGGCTGAGCACTGTGAAAATATTTAATACAGCCCTAATACTTATTAATTATTGTAACTTTTGTGTTTTAGCTAAAGCTTGCCAGGTAGATATGAAAGTCTAAGGAATCATGGATTTAAATATAAAAAAAAAATAATAATATTTTTTAACACTATTTAAATTCAATTGTGTGTGCTGTTAGCCCTATTAGCCCCTAAAGCGAATATTTACAATTCGGTCCAATTTATCAAACCAAGAGGTATTTATTTCACTTAGTCAAATTAAAAATATATATATTCTACCCAAACTAGGTGAATTCGAATAAAACTAGTTGCCAATAGTTTATAAACTAAATTTTATTTCACCATTTTAGCAAAAAAATATATGAAAGGATTAATGAGCAGTTGGCTCACGCCGCACTGTTTTATTGAATACGCAACGTTTCTGTTTCCGTCATTTCCATTAAACGTGAATTTGACGCTTTTAAATGTTTTGTTAAAGCGTGGTGTGAATTACGAGCTGAAAACCACTTTATCACCTCTTTATTTTAAAACTAAACTAGCTCACTCCTGTTATTTGCCGTGCTTGTTTTAGGATTATACCTAATTATTTTTAAGCGCCGTCTTAAAAACTATCTTCAATCGATATAGATTGTATATGTATTTATGTAATTATCGTTTATGTAAGTTTATTATCTTCTGCTATTTATTTTTATATAAATATGTATGTATGATTTGTATATTTATTTATTTAAGCTTATATGTAATATTTAGCATGTACATCTTTAAGTAAGTTTAGTATAGTAATATAACATTTAATACATTTGTACACCAACCTATATTCTTGAGAACCCTGATCTTTTTCACAGTGGGGGTTGCTTGGAAGAGATCGCCTTTGGTGATAAGGCCGCCTTTACGCCAATATTGTACACTAATTATTATATATTTATATCAAATAATGTTGATGTGATAAAGTATTAAATAATAATAATAATATCTATGAGTAACAATTAAGGAAAAAAAATAAAGATATTACAAATAACTCAAAAACTACTCATCAGATCTTTAGTAACTAATATTAAATAAAATAAATCATCAAAATTGGTTCACTCAGTAAAAAGTTACGCACATATTAAAAAATACCATCGAATTGAAAACCTCTTTTTTTGGAAGTCGGTTGAGAATCTAGTCTCGATAGTTTTTATGCGAATATGTATTTCATAAAATATTTTAACTACACGATAAAAGACCAATGGAATGAAATATTTTATACAAATAGTTAATTGTAAATTGCAATAAAAAGTATATTACATTTTAAAGTTCGAATTATTTTTTTATCGCATACATACATAGCTTCATGCTGTATCCCGTGTATAGCGGGTAGGCAGAGGGAACCTAGTGTTAAGACACTCCGTTCCCCGTTTTCCGCCGAATTGAGGCATGGCGTGCTGAGTGGCGGAACTCAACGCCGCGCTTTGCCTTGTTACCAAACCCAGAAAATGAAAAATTCCATTTCCAGGAGTGGGAATCGAACCCACAACCTGTCGCGTTTACAGTCGCACGCTTGTGCCTCTGCGCCACGACAGGCGTTATTTTATCGCGGCTGTGTTATTTGCATTATAAGTAAAATAAGTCAATGTCCACTTGACAAAATTATTTTTTGAAGTACACACAAAAAGTTGTGTTTGAATGAATTATGTACTACTAAATATAACTGAAACAAAATTTTTCAGTTAATATCATCATTATACTACGCGTAAGAAACTCTTTAGATCCCTTCTTAAGAAGTATATGATTTATATAGTCAATATTTTTAATAATAAAGACATAAAAAACATATTATATTAGCATTTTTTTCATATACACTTATATAAAAAGTAGCACATTGACAAGGCAATGCGTACACGTTAACGAATTTGGGTCTAATTTACATAAAATTGTAATAACAAAAAAATTAAAATGATGTAACTGGAAATAAAATATGGTATACATACGTCTGTTTGAAATGCCAAATATATTTGACTATAGTATGAAAATATATAAAAATATCCATAGGGCATTATGGGCGTTGAAATGATGAATAAAGAAAATGTAATAGATTAGATAAATACACACATAGCTTCACGCTACATCCCGCCATGCCGCATGCCGCATGTAGGCAGAGTTCCGCCGGATTGAGGCATTGCGTGCTGAGTGGCGGAACTCAACGCCGCGCTTTGTCTTCTTACCAAACCCAGGACATGAAAAATTCCATTTTCTGGAGTGGGAATCGAACCCACAACCTGTCGCATTTACAGTCGCACGCTTGTGCCTCTGCGGTACGACAGGCGTTAGATTAGATGACCTTTTAAAGCACAGTATTGATAATAGGGTAGAAAAGTGAAGAACAAATCATGAAACCTTTCTTCCGACCGTATTGAAGGAATTGATGACAGTGGATAAGTGAACGAGATATGCCGTGATCGTATTGTTTAGCGTTCAGATCGCTCTGCCTGTCTCTTGGGAGAAACTAGACACGCTGGGAAAATCTATCAAATCAAAGAGTTGATTTAAGATAAGGTACAATTCAATTAGAAAATTAAAATTGTCACATATTCATACATTATATAGAAGTTACACAATGATATCTTTAATATAACGAATATTCGATACTATCGTGGAGTAGTTGTGATACTGTATATAAAATATATTTAGATTTTTCTCAGTATAGTTAGGGTAGGCGCTTTTTAAGTTTCCATATCAAGCAGCCTATGATAATTGAGTAAAAAAGACAATGGAGTGACTATTAACTGAACTATGTTCTCGTTTTTCGTTTTCAATATGAAACAATATTTTAAGTATTATTCATTTAAAAACATAATCCCAAAATGTCAAATATTTTTCAATAATTACAAAATATAAATTACAAACAAAAAGTGAGCTTAATTTAAATTCCAAATCAACATTACTCTAAACGGAATTAACTTTCACAAACGTTGGTCAGATCTCATAAAGTATTTGTGTACATGAAAATAATATTCACATTTTACGTCGAAATGAAACAGATTTAAAAAGCTGAGTTCCGCGGTTTCTCGTTGAATGAATTAAACTGTTCTGTAAAAATGTAACGCTTCAGGTAATGTAAATAAGCGGTGAATTTCGTTCAGGGACTCACCTTCACCCGTTTGCTAGATTATACGACATTTTTTTTAAAAAGTTGATAATTATGATCAAATGTTATATGATTTTATAATATGTCAATATTTCATATATACAAACATACATAGCTTCACGCTGTATCCCGCATACAGCAGGATAGGCAGAGGGAATCTAGTATTAAGACACTCCGTTCCCTACTTTCCGCCGAAATGAGGCATTGCGTGCTGAGTGGTGGAACTCAACGCCGCGCTTTGCCTTGTTACCAAACCCAGGAAATGAAAAATTCCATTTTCTGGAGTGGGAATCGAACCCACAACCTGTCGCGTTTACAGTCGCACGTTTGTGCCTCTGCGCCGCGACGGGCGTTATATTTCAAGCAGTTAAAATTAGTTAATTTGAAAACGGTAATTGTGAGTTCAAATACTAGCTGAGGAAAATGTTATATTTACACTGAAGATGTTTCTGGTTACACAAAGCTTAGAAGTATATATCGCCCACTCATCTACGATTGACTTATAAAGTTATTTTTGCCTGACAATTAAGATACAGGAATTGGATATTAAAATTCTTTTATATTACTGATAATTATATCTAAACGCAACTGTGGTAGTAGACTCAATACTAACAAGTAAGAGGGTTCTAAGTATATATTTTTTTATTTTTTGACGAATAAAAGTCATTCTATATAAACACGCTTTTATGAAAGGATATGGGACTTGCAAAACTGTTTAGACCTACTTTATGTCGTCGGATTGGCTTGAAAATTTGCACGGGTCCAGATCAGACAATACAATTTTTTCATAGCATCTTGATCTTGAGCTGATCTAATTGCCAATGACCAGGAAAGTGAGAAAATAGCTAGAAATTCAAGCGAATTTCTTTAAATTTCTTATTAAATTAATTTGTTTTTCTATTTCGTCCACTGCCGCTCAAAATGTATTACACTATAAAATGACAATCCAGCCTATCATAAACAAAACTAAAACTGCGAAGTAAAAGCGACGTTATACATTATTTCATAGCATAACCAGCATCCGTTTACTTGCGCGTCGTTTGTATTCAGCAATTCTTATGCAAATTTCAGCTTGCAGTGATTTTTATTATAATATTTCATATTCAAATTTTTCGTTATCTTGCTGATATTATATGCACCTGGCATGTTCTTAACATAATTGATTATTTTAATTTTGTATTTATAAGACAATTTTGGTGGAGTTATTAAGTACTATGCTTAAATAGATCAGTATAAGCCTTTTTGGGTCGCTAATGAATAGAAAAGTTGTCAGTATTGTCAGTCTCACACGAAGTCACCAGCCAACAAGGCAAATCTGATGTAAAAGCGAGGAACTTTATAGTTATATATTTTGTAATACAAATATGGCTACGGAAACTGTAAATTCAAAATAAATCAGTATACAAACGCCAACTCTAGAACCTACAAAAAGTAGATAGATAGATAGATTCTTTATTGCACACATAAAAAGAGAAAAACAAGCAAGTATAAAGGAACACACATATTTGCAACATGCAAAGGTGACCATCTCACTATAAGTGATCATAGACACTTAATATGTAGGATACACTGAGGTGCAAAAAAAAACAAACAAATAAATAAGGTAAAATTAAAAAATATTTATAATAAAACAACAGTTTTTTTAGTTATTTTCGCTTCCGGAAAGACAAAAGTCGACGTTAGGTTCCGTCATTCAACACGCAATGGGCGGAAACAGGACACCTCAGCACAAATTTCTATCTGACCTGCTTTTTATTGAAGATGCATGTAGCCATAAAAATTGTAAATAACATTGAGTGTGGAGTAACTCGCTTGTATAAATTGAATGACAGTTGCATATAAAAAGTAAGAGGCCACGCCTCATTATGGTAAGCCATGTGTGAACATCAAATACTTTCGCGGAAATGTTTCTGTTATTTTATATTTTTACGTGGTATAATAATACTACTGTAATAATGATATGTAAAATTATATATTGTAATTTGAAATAATGTTAAAATTTTATTGCTGAATTGTAGTAAGTTTCATGAAAAACTTATGATTAAGGTCTTTGAACATGGCGACCATTAGGTGACCATCGCCAGTGTTTATCCATTTGCTATGTTAACCAGACCGAAGAAAGAAATACAAAAGTAACACTTCTAATAAAATTCAAAGCCACGACCATCACCTTCAGATACATACTTGTATAGCTATAGCATATACATACGTACACTTTTTCTCATATATCAGGGTAGTCTGAGAGAACCGAGTGTTAAGATACTCTGTTCTTAGCACTCAGCTCTTCAAACGTGAAGGTGCAACGTTTCGTGCTAAATGTCGGAACTTAACAGCGCGCGTTGGTAAAACATTTCACATTCAAAAAATTAAGCATGATTTTTAAAAAATTTATTTAGAAAAAAATATTTGAAAAAAAAAACCTTTGACATAATTATCATAATATGAAAAGACAGTTCCCAAACATCAAAAATGTTTTCTTTTTTTTAGAAAAAATAAAAAATGGAGAGTTCTAAGTGTTTTTCTCTACTTCTATTTCCTAATAAATTTTACAGTAGTTACATACTCGTATTGCAATAAATGCGACTAATCTAAAAATAATTTTAACTTCAACACATGTGCGGTACCTCATTAGCGAGAGTAGACGCGAACATATATTTATTTTATATAAAATTATTTCTAGGGCGATATTCGTATATATTATAACAAGGTATACTACCTTAATACATTTTAATAGACGAAATTATAATGAGAAAAAAAATTGTTTAAGGACTCTTTTGTCATAATTATATATAGGATGCCATTAGATTCGATGAAAGTAGATTAAATTTATTTCTGGTAACAAGGCAAAGCGCGGCGTTGATTTCCGCCACTCAGCACATAATGCCTTAATATACGGCGGAGAGTGGTGAACAGAAATGTCAAAAGAGAATGGAGTGTATAACACTAGGTTCTCTGGATCTCTCTGCCTACCCTGCTATGCGGGGTACAGCGTGAAGCTAAAAAAACTAAATACACAGTAATTTACAGTTGTACGAGTATTATACGAAATATCTATTGTTGATTTTAAAAAAAGTTAATTCTAATTTTTCAAATATTTAATTGCTAAAAAAACGAAATTAAAATATTGAAATGCTGAAATGCTGAACTTCTAAATGTTGCTTTACATACATAGAAGAAAATGGTCGAGTTCCCCGGCTCTGGACTGCCGTTTATGCATCGATCTGTTTACGTACTGTATCTAAAATATATTCCTTAGTGAGTTTAATAGAAATCAAAACGTTAAAAGACTATGACTTTACTTGTACTAAAACAATTAATTATTATAATAATTCAGATTTTTAAAAACTATGCTTTAACTTAATACCTATCACATCCATCACCTATCCTATCACATCCATCACGTATCCTATCACATCCATCACCTATCCTATCACCAACATGATAGTGTTCAGTTAGGGTTTAGTACCTTAGAAAAATGCTCCCAAAGCTTTTCTACTACTATATGTCTAAATACATATGATAAGAGCTAGTGATAAATGGAGCAAAACAGACACAATATGATGCCCCAGAGAAGGTAAGAGGATGAGAGGCAGACCGCAGAAAAGGTAGGACGATGACATCAGACAGGAGGCAGGAGTTACGTGAAGCAGAGTGATAAATGGATAGAAAGGAATGGAAAAGGTTCGAGGAGAGCTTTGCCAACTGGCAAACAGATTTGGGAATAATTTCTATACACTGTTGTATAGCATTATTTATTTATTTTATCCAATTAATAATAATTAAAAAATAAACTATTCTAACGTTTTTTTTTTCTTTTTTTTTAACTTTACGCTTACGTAACCCGCATATAGCAGGGTAGACAGAGAGAACCTGAGAACCTAGTGTTAAGACACTCCGTTCTCTTACAATAACAACAACGTAAATCAAAGTATTGTAAATACAAATCTGAAAAAAGGCTTTGTTATTTTTTTATGTCTAAATACACTAAATATCTTAATGACATTTAAACATACATGTATAAATTTTCCATACATAGCACACACGAATATATTTCAAATAAGCATTCAAATCATTACAACATTCTCCATAATATAATTTTTATCCCATTACCATCTATAACATTAAGGCGCTGTCACACAAGTAAGCCGTGTGTAACAAATGACTTGCAAAGTGCAATACGAGAACATCTCCTTGCTACAGTAATAAGTTTTATAAATTTAAATTTGCTGGAAGCCTTCATTTGAGAGACAGATATTTCATTTTATTTTACCTTATATTGTGAATGTAATGAAACATTCCTTCCGTTATGGCTTGCTATTATGAGAGACGACAGGCAAATAGCCTTCTTTTACCCCAAAATTAGATATTTTATGCAGTGGATGGTTTTTTGTAAATATATTTATGTGTGATACGTATATGTTATGAAGGACACTTATCTTTTTAGAAGTTAAAGGAAAAGAGGATAAGACAATTATGATTTAGATTCTCAAAAAATATGAATACTTGTTAGACTTTACTAACCTTTTTTAATAAAACAAAATACGTGATCATACAAGAAAAAACGAAATCTCTCTCTTTTAAAAAAATAAGCATAAGTAGGCTGTAATCTATTAAATGTCTAACGTGTAAAGAAATTGAATGTATTGTATGAAATATTATGTAGTGTAATTAAATTAAGGAGTATGAGTATATAAAGGTTTTTTAATCTGGTATCTTACAATCTATTTTATATTTCTTTGCACATATGGAGTGAAAATTCACTTTAACATAACTTTTATTCAAATTCATTTAAACGTCTGTCCTGGCGCAGAAGCACAAATGCGAGTGTAAACGCGACAGGTTGTGGGTTCGATTCCCAGTCCAGGAAACGAAACATTTTCATTTTCTGGGTTTGGTAACAAGGCAAAGCGCGGCGTTAGTGGGGAAAGGAATTGTTGAAAAAGAAAGGAGTGTCTTAACACTACGTTCTCAGGATCCCTCTGCCTATCCTGCTATATCTGCCTACCCTGCTATATGTGGCATACAGCGTGAGGTTAAAAAAAAGATTAAGTAATAAACATAAAATTTTATCATTTTTATTATATAAATAAAAAAATGTACCTACAATTTTACTTGCAATCAGCGAAAACGCAAACAAATTACAACAAGGCTTGCCATACCGGCGTACAGAGAATATTAAATTTATTACTATTTGCTTACTTAGCTATATTCAGTTTCAGAATATCTAAAACAACATTACATAAACAGAAAAGCAAAGACTTAGGTATATAAATATTCTAGCTTGTACAATATTTAGGGACAACCTTTTTAGAGGAACAATAATATGGCACAATATTATATTATAATTCTATTTTTTTTCCCACTGACATATCAGACACTTTGTTAACATTTTTATAACATTTAATTTTTTCATTAAAACTTATACTTGAGAATTATTTTTTTTTAACTTAGCAATAAATATCAAAATATAGTTTACAACAAATTTAAATACCGATTCCAAATTTTGTCTTCAATAAAAATTCAATTAATACAATTATATTATAAACTAATATTATAGTAGAGGTATAATATTAGAGGCATAATATATGGGAAATGTGTTTGTTTGTCCTTTTCGCACATCGCCAGGAAGTGATCTTATTTTATGGTTTTTTGAGTGAAGATAGTTAGGAGGTTAGAAAGTGGCTAAGCTAAGCTAATTCTTACCGCCGTTTTATGGCTCTCATTCTTATAGGAATAATTATAATGATGTGTATAAGAAAACGCCATACTCATCGTTTAGGAAGGCACCATACTTATACTCAATTGCCATTTATGATTAACTTATTGTTATAATAATTCCCATTGACTAGGTGAGAGAAGCCGCGAGAATCAGATAGTCGAAAATATATCTAGATATGAATAAGTACATAACGATTATATTGATGAAAACAAAACAATCTTTTTAGAAGATTGGATAACACTTAAGTTTTTATTCATGTATTCACTCTTTATACAACTGGAATTTGAAAATGGCAAACTTTTCTACAGGTTTTGCGATTTATTTTAGAGTTTGATCCATTCTTGAAAAAATCCTTTTTTTTATGCAAATACGACAGGATCTCGAGTTTCTATACAAAATTGACTTTAAACATGTGATATAATTCAACAAAATCAGAATTACCTTGATTTTGAACATGACAAGTGTTAATGGTTTAAATAACTTTCTTAGCTCTCTTAAGTCCAGGAAATGAGATTACTAAATATTATCTAATATTTTCATTTCCTGATGTAGAAATCGAACCCACAACCTGTCGTGTTTACAGTCGCACGTTTGTGCCTCAGCACCACGACAGGCCCTATATTATTTATATAGTTAAAGAAGGCAACTTCACGTATTATTTCATATTGAATGAAAAATTAAATAAACATAACGGTCATAACTTTACACGCTCGTGAGAACAATGAGCGTATACTCAGTGGTAACACACTACGCCGTAAAATCGATCGGCTGACCGAACCCACATTCCCTGTGGACGCATTAACACCTCAATAAAGTAATTTAAAACCGATATTATGAATTTCAGCATTTATTTGAAAAAAAATTATTGTAATTTCATATTTTATTATTTTAATTTTGTAGCCTATATTCAAAATATTCTTTATTCAAGTAGGCTATTACAAGCACTTTCGAATCGTCAATTTACAAAGGTGTCAGTAGGGTCAGTCCTAACGGAAGCTACCACCGACTCGGAAGGCAGTTCTGCTGAGAAGAGCCGGCAAAAAACTCAACAGTTGCTCTTTTCAAATAAAAATTTTACTATAAATATACAACTATAATGAGCCTCCCGGGTGAGCGTCAACAGCATTTAATTCTACACATTGACTATTTGTTCCAATAGGTTATGTTTTTTTAGATAGAGTTATGGTAGTACTTCACGATTTCGTTTACCATTTCCTATTAATCTTTAATTACGTTATGTATATGATGGAAACTTTATAAATATTCCTACTTCGAGGGGAATTCGAATCCACTAGCTGTTCATATAGTTTAGTTCAGTCGTCCAGGCCTTTTCAACTGTTAAGAGGGCATTGACACTTCAAAAGTTCTCAATACTATATTTATAACTTGTCTGTCATATCAATTATACTTGATTAAGTAGCTACTCTTTCTGAATATATGTCATTATACGTGCTTGTTAAAATAATTAAGATATAATTAAAAATGTATAAATCAGGTCAATGAATAGACTTACTGCTGGATAATGAGCACATGAGCTTCATCTGATGTTTTTGTTAACTCATTCAAGTTATCTATGACTTGCATCCTATTTTAGTCTAACAATAAATTTTGTTTAGTAACTTAAAAAAATATATTAGATAGTATGGTAGCACGTCTCAAGCACCTCTCTTGGCGCAGAGGCACAAACATGCGACTGTAAACGCGACAGGTTGTGGGTTCGATTCCTAGTCCAGGAAATGAAAATATTAGATATTTATTATAATTATATTAAGAATTTTTATTTTCTCGCTCTGGTAATAAGACCAAGCGCGGCGTCGTGCTCCGCCACTCAGCATGCAATGCCTCAATTCGGCGGCAAGTAGAGATCGGAAATCTAAAGAGAAGAGGAGTATCTTAACACTAGGTTCTCAGGTTCCTTCTGTCTACTCTGCTATGTGCGAAATACCGCGTGAAGCTAAAAAAAGGCTCAATAGACATTCTAATATAGAACATAATACGTTTATATTGTCAATACATACGTCGACCCTGTTTTGCTTAAACCGCAAATTGGGACCACCATTCAACAAGCAGTGACCGGAAATTGGCAATGCAAGAAAATGGAACAAGGGGTTGGTCCTTTTTTTTTCTACTTTACTAGAAAAGTATAGGAAGAGCTAAGATTTCTTGCAATATCCGAAATTAGACGGCAGCTCGATGTGAAATATTACTAAATATAGGCCTTTTTTTTAAATTACATGTATGGAGAATAATATCTGATATCTATATGAAGGAGTGACTTACCACTTGGCCATTTTTGATTTTACGATAATGCAAAAGTTACAACTTTACGCTTTTTCCCGCATGTTAAAACACTCCGTTCGCCTCTTTCCGTCCGAATTCGATACATTGCGGGTTGATTGACGGAATTCAACACCGCTATTTACCTTAGAATAGGAAATGGGAATAATTAATATGATCATTCACTACTGGGGAACCTACAACCACTCGCATTTACAGTCAGAAGTTGTCCCTCTGCGCCATTAAGGCCTCATACGTTATGTTTAAGAATTCTGTATTAAAATTTATCTAAATACGACTTTAAAATTCATAGTATGCATCTTATTCTCATATATTTTGTACTCATACAAACAAACTAATATAGTATACATGCTCTAACGGCATACTTTCTTTTTTTTTAACTTCACGCTGTATCCCGCATATAAGCAGGGTAGGCAGAGAGAACTGAGAACGTAGTGTTAAGACACTCCGTTCTCTTACAACAATTCCGTTCACCACTTTCCGCCGAATTGAGGCATATCGGCATCTTTGCAATATATAACTGGTTATATGAGAGCGGGTTTTTCTGACACAGTACTTTTGCTTAAAAGGAGACCCCCACTACTGTTCTTAAAAAATGTATGCACAAGTTTATGGAATAAATATTTTGTATTTGTATTTTATAATAAAAAAAAACTTAACAATCTATTCTCCTGAACTTATTGAAAAGTCATATAAAATTACATCTTAGTTTACCGTTAGATGAGTCATGATATCGTTGAAATAGTTTCCTCTTGTGGCGAGAGGTCAAAACTTAGGACGAAGTTCTTGATAGATTGAATGCGGGTTAAAGTTGAAGATCCTTCGGGAAAAGGTACTTTGTCAGTAACATTATACAAGGATAATCTTGTCTTACCTATGTTTGGCGTATTTATGGACGCCCGTATTAGCAAACTTGATAAATTGTTTTGTGCGTGACTATATTTTTGAATTTATTGCAATAATTTACATTAACGCCTGTCGTTGCGCAGAGGTATAAGCGTGCGACTGTAAGTGCGACAGGTTGTGAGTTCGATTCCCACTCCAGGAAATGTAAAGTTTAGTATTTTCATTTCTTGGGCTTGGTTACAAGGCAAAGCGCGTTGAGTTCCGCCACTCAGCACGCAATGTCTTTATTCGGCGGGAAGTGAAAAACGGAGTGTCTATACACTAGGTTCTCAGGTTCCCTCTGCCTATCCTACTATATGAGGTATACAGCGTGAAGCTAAAAAAAATCACATTAGAGGCTGTCATAGCGCAGTGGAGCAGCGTCTGACTGTAAACGCTGTATGCGTGAACAATTATGGGTTCGATTCTCACGCGGGGAAATAATTAAAATTATATTCTTTTAAAAATTGCGTTTCGCCACTCAACACTGAATGTCCTGAATTTAAGCGGAAAATGCAGAATGTGGTGTCTTGATACTAAGTCCTCTCTGCGTATACTGCTGTGCGTGAAAAAATCACAATAAACATTTGATTGTACGCAATATTCAAACTTTTTTCATTCTATAATACCTAATATTTGTTCGGTTCCTCAGGCTTATTTCTGATCTAAATTTAATTTTATCAGTATTGTTACAAAAAAAGGCTGAAGTAAACTTATTTTATCTTTCTTTAATTTAACTGATTTCTTCTGTTTTAGACAAGTTTAGATTTTTCTTGTAAACAATGCGTAACTAAAGAATTTATTAAATTACTTCATATTTCAACTTTACATTCATCATTCATCATGTACATATATTTGTATTCATCACTTATCATTGCGATTTCGTAAGACAAAGCGCGGCGTTGTGTACCTTAACACTCGATGTCTTGGATTCGGACAGAAAGTGGCGAAGAGAGTGTCTTAACACTAGGTTCTGTCTGACTACCCTGCTATACGAGATAGAGCTGCTTGTTTATATTTTAATTTAAAAGCTTATCCTCTCAAACCACATTTTAATCTTTCACAATACCAACATTTATTATGAAAATTACAATTGTCATAATAAAACAACTTTGAAAGTAACTTCATTTGGAATTTATATAATTAAAAAGGGAGAAGTCAGTCTTTCGAATCACGAAGTTGGATCAAACCTCTTTCTGGTGCAAATTACAACAGTCAACCAACACCGCCAGGAGCAATTCAATTAATTTTCTATCTTAGTCTATTGAATGTCTTTGTAATAATTAAGTTTTGGTGATTGCTGTCGCCTGCAGTTTACATTGAAGTTTGGATCTTTGAATAAGAATTATTAAAGATTATAAGCTTAATTTACAATATTTAGTAAATCATTTTCTTGCTCAATAAACAAAGCATAGTGCGGCGCTGAGTTCTACCACTCAGCACGCAATGCCAGGATTCGGCAGAAGGTCCCCGAATGAAAATGTTAAAAGAGAACGCAGTATCTTAATACTGGGTTCTCTGATTCCCTCTACCTACCCTCCTATATGTGGGATACAGCGTGAAACTATTTTAACCGGATTAATCGCGTATATTTTAGTACTAGTCGCTACGTGCAATTTTGTTAGCGTGAACTATTATTACCTTTTTCATACTCATTTTACTTATACACCGCTTTCGTGCAAAATAGGTCTAAGGATTATAGAACTTCTAACATTTTACAATGCAATATTATCACCGTCCGAGTGGAGATTAAACACATAACCCACTAACTATGAAAAACACATTTTAATTATAAAAAATATTTACACGGATTCGAACTCCACACTATCGTATCAAACATGTTCACTGCACGACTGAAGAACCTACATTGTCATATCAGTCTTATCATACGTCACAACATTTAAAAAAGCAGCTTCACGCTAATAAAAGAGAATGATAAAATAATATTTTTGTTGTATTCAGAAAAACGAAACAAACTGTGATATTAAATTGAGCTTGTTGTGTCTAGTTAGCTTCGTAAGAACATAATTAAGTTGTATTTGTTCGGCACAAAGAACTAATTTGCCAAATGAAATTGTTTTTGTTTTATAATTTCTTAAGCGATATTAATACATAAAAGAATTTCAGATTTCTAGCCCTAATGGCCACCACGTTTTATACACCTCATCCCTAGATCGTCGGTTCGAATTCCACGTATAAAATAGCAGATTAATACTTTATCCCACATAGCTTGGTAGTCAAAGCAGAACAAGTGTGTAGTGTTAAAACACTTTGTTCGCCGGTTTCCACAATCCAAATTCGTTATATTGAGTAATAAGTGGCGGAATTCAACGCCGCACTCCGTCTTGTCAAAGCGGATGAATGAGAATAATTTAATTATAATTGTTTCTTCGAATGAGAATCGAATACAGAACTAATACTAATTCTTTTACCCTGTCTGGTACTGTCTGTAAAAGACGATATGATATATACGATTCTTACATAGTGAGTGAAAATGAAGTTAAATATTTTAGAAGGTTTTTAACTTATGAGATAAATAACGCTGAATTACAGACGAAAGACTGACACACAAAAAATCCATTAAGTGTGTTTTTCACTTATTACTGACATATTAGTCAAAACAATTAATATTTGCCTTATATCTTTTACATATAAAATCATAAAATCAATACATATATGTTATGTACTACAGTTATAAAATGTGCATTTTTTTGTAATAGTTTTAAAATCCTTATTTATATTAGTGACTAATAAATAAATCTATATATAAGTACGTGAAGCAAAAACTATGTACCTCTTTTAACGAAAATTACGCTAACGGAGAAGCATGAAATTTGGCATACTTATAGTTTATATAGAGAAAGAGTACAGAAAGCTAATATTTTTTATATACATTACTAAAGACAACGCGTTGTTAACGCGTCAACGGGGACACTAGTATTACAGAAAAATCAACATTCAAACAAAGCCAGGGCTCATTACTAGTATAATTTAGTCAACGTGTGTTATAGGCGTAGCTATAGCCCTTAATAATTAAACTTCGTTCAAATCCCAACCCGCCTACATGTCTTGTAATTATGGACATACGGTGAAATCAGATTTCCTAATGTCATATTGATTGTATGTAAATAACAAATGTATGCGAAAATTCACTTTTATCCAGCTCTAAATAGAAAATAAAAGTAATAACTTTTGAAAATATTTTATAAATATATTTTTTAATACAAATAAAAATTAAAACTCTAATTAAAAAAAAATACCAGCCGCTGTCGTATGGGTTAGTGGTCACAGTGCTTGGAAAGTTTCCAAGATGCGCGGGTTCGAAAAAATAGTGTTTCGTACTGTTCGGAACCTAGCGTTAAGACACTCCGTTTCCCACTTTCCGCTAAATTGAGGCATTGCGTGCTGAGTGGCGGAACTCAATGCCGCGCTTTGCCTTGTTACCAAACCTAGGAAATGAAAAATTCCATTTCCTGGAATGGGAATCAAACCCATTTACTTACTTTTTGATTTCCAAACACTTGTTTAAATTACTTCGTTTGCATCATTAAATTACTTAGTTTGCGTCATTAAATATGAAAAAAATATTAAAATTTACTTAAAATCGTAATAATTTACAAGACAAACATTGCTTTGATGTGTCAAAAAAGATTTTTTAATTACACCAGGCTTTAATCTCATAGAAACATTAAATGCTTAAATTACTGAGCGTCTGAATATTATAGCAGTTTGCAAGGATGGAAAATGAGTGATATATGCGCTGAATGCAAAGTATATTTAGGAAGAAAATCTTTCTTAGAACTATTTGCAAAACAAAAACATTTGTAAATAAAAAAAAATAGTAAATTATAATCAATATAAGAATATGATGATGACTTCAAAGCTATTTTGCACATTAAAGCAATTTGATCTATCTTGAAGCATAAAAAAATAGTTTCACGCTTTATTTGGCATAACAGAGTAACCAAAGAAGAGAGTCAAGACACTCCGTTCGTTGCTTTTCGCTTGAATTCGAGACAATGCAAGTTAAGCGGCGAAACTCAACGCCGTGCTTAGGTATCTCAGAGCGGAGCTTTTCCCCATGAGTCGAAATCGAACCCACAAGTAATTTCGTTTACGATGATATGATGTCCCACTGCGCCATGATGACGATCTTGGGACATACTATATTGTATTCTCTTACCTTTGTGAATAAATACTATGAGCACAACCTTACAAGGTAAGCAAGACAATATAAAATAATTTACTGTACAACAATGCTCGTCGTCGTGTATCAAAGGCTGTTCAGGAAACGCTAGAAACACTTTGGCAGGAAGTGTTACCTTATGTAGGTTATTTACGAGACAATGCTTAGTCAGATAATCATTTGTTTCGGTCGATATACTCTTAAGGCAAATGTTTTTTTAGTTTCATGCCGTATTCCGTATATAGCAGGGTAGGCAGAGGAAACCAGAGAGAACCTAGTGTTGAGACACTCCGTTCTATAAATTTCTAATCCCCACTTTTTTCCAAAGTGAGACATTGCTGGCTGAAGTCAACGAAGCGCTTTGCCATGTTACCAGGGCGAGGAAATCAAAATAATAAGTATTATTTGTTATAAACATTTAATATTTTCATTTCCTGGAGTGGAAATCTAACCCACAACCTGTCGCGTTTATAGTCGCAAGCTCGTGCCACGACTGGCCTGAACTAAATATTTTTTTAAAATTACTAGTACAATATGAAATGAAGTTGCTTTTAAAGAAAATATTTTGTGGTTAAGGATTCCTAATGTTATCCGAATGTTAAAATAATATAATTATGTATAAGGAAAATATGAATAAAAAAATAATATATCCATATTTTATATGACGCTTTTAAATAATACAAAAAGTGAATGAAATTTTGATGCACTTAACACATAGAGCAAAAAAGTGTATGAAAGCAAAACTGACTGCGCTCAAATTTGGCATGCAGATTGCGCATAGTTATTATAAACTTTAACAAAATTTAAATTTTTATGTCTCTGATATTGAAATTTCTATGGAATTTTTGTTCTGTAAGTTAGTTGTTTATAATACAAACTCATGAGTGATCTTATTTTATTTTTAACTAACTTCAAAAAAGGAAGAGGTTTTTGATTCATAAGGCTACTTTCAACTGGGTGAACCAATTTTGATGATTCTTTTTTTATATGATAGCTAATGTAATGTAATGTAAAGATCTGACGAGTAGTTTTTAAATTATTCCCAATTTTTTTTTCTCGTCGATTACCTTTTTGTTAAAATCTTAATTATTTTTATTCTGCATTTAAATATATTAAACAAAGCTCAAAATAGAGTTCTTTTACTTACCTTCACTCTAAAATTAGAAGACTTATTAATAACTCCTATATATTAAATAAAAAAACTAGCATAAAGGTGACAAGTACAGCATAGCTATATATTTATTTTTATGGTAACGTACAAAGCTTTCATTTAGATAAGCGTCCGTCTCATTGTGTCCCTTGGTTTACCAAAAAAACGTTCAAGAAAGAGCTCAGCGTATACGATACACATGGCAGCGATCTATTCTCGATTGATTTACTTGATTGACCTTTCTAATCTATTTTAGTGACGAAACGTTTATCAGCACGGGGAAAGGTCAAATTAGACGCGGTCTAGTTAATAAGGCTATTATATACTTAAGTTTTCTTAAGAAATATATACGGTTAATAGAAAGAAGGAATTTCTTATTTTTATAGCTCAATAAAAATGGACTGGAAAAATAAGGACGTGAAAATATTGTGATTAGACCTGATTTAATTTGCTAAATTAAATATCAGCGCCTGTCGTGGCGCAGAGGCACAGGCGTGCGACTGTAAACGTTCCCTGCTATATGTGGGATACAGCTTGAGGCTAAAAAAATAATATCAACATGAAGATTAGTCTAGTATTATATTTGTATGATTTTGTGCCTTTAGTGGAATACGCAGAACTGAAAACCTAGTGCACAGTCACTATATTCTCCACTTTCTGATCCACCTAGAGATCTTGCCTGGTGGGCCGCAATATCTACTTAACTTACAAAGCTTTTTTATTTAAGTATGAGTGACCTGAATGGCTTTGAACTGATAACTACCTTAGTAGAACTTTTAGTCAAATACATCCTATTACGTCTACGATGACGTAAAATTTATCATAATATACATTTATATGCCAAGTAAGCACACTTACATAATTAAGTACCATACTTAACTCTAGCTAGTAACTACCCTCCTTTCATAGGGGGATTTAAATTTAAATATTTTATCATACACGCTTTTGGCACAAGCATCCATTTGATACGTTTAACAAAAAAGAGTCGGGTTTCTATAAAAAGTTTTAACAGAATGAACTAGCGTTATCCAAAATGTTAGTGACAAAAATTTTCCACGCCGGTGTTAGTCAAAGCTAAAGGCCAAAACACAGGCCGTAATGACAAAACAAACAAGCTGAAGTCGTTTAGACCGACAATTTTGTATTTCAAAAACGTAAAAAATCCTTTGAATCATAGAAGGCCGCTTTGTAAAGAATATATGTCACCTAATTCGTTTGAGCGAACTTTTTGCATGTTTTAATCAAAAATTACCAGTTTAATATAGGTAAGGTTTTTTATATTATAACTTAGAAAAATTACATTACTAACTATTGTTTTTGCATACTATTTCTCTTCTTTTAGAATGCGGTTTCTTTACTGTTTCACTTTCGTCGCACTATTTTAGGTTTATTTTTAACACAATATTAGTAAGAAAAATTTGTAGCAAACAAATAGCAGGGAAGGCAGAGAATTAAGTGTCAAAAGCCTCTGTCCGCTTTCCGCCTATTCGATACATCACGTGTTGAGTGGCGAAGATCAAGGCCGTGCTGGGTGTTAACAAAGTGGGAAAAGCCTCAATCAAAACATTAACGTACATTTTATTATTGCGTTTAAATTTCCTTCTTTTCTCTCTCTCTATCTTGCAACTACAAAAAAACACCAAGAACTATATAAAAATTACCGTTATTCATAAATATTCACTTTTTAAAAATTTGAACATATAAACACTTAGTATATTAACTGCTATTGTAAACTCCATATAAACTACTAGGGTCAACATGACAAGGACACGGTTTGAGACTTGGCCTTGATAAAGGCTATAGATAGATGTGCTATGTAAAGCCATCCACATACATATATAAAATATAAGATTTAATAATTTACACCTGTCGTGGCGCAGAGGCACAAGCGTGCGACTGTAAACGTGACAGGTTGTGAGTTCGATTCCCACTCCAGGAAATGTAAAATTTAGTATTTTCATTTCTTGGGTTTGGTAACAAGGCAAAGCGCGGTGTTGAGTTCTGCCACTTAACACGCAATGCCTCAATTTGGCGGAACGGAAATGTTGAAAGAGAATGGAGTGTCTTAACACTAGGTTCTCTGGTTCCCTCTGCCTACCCCGCTATAAGCGGGATACAGCGTGAAGTTAAAAAAAAATGTAATAAGGCCATTTTGGCGCAGTAGGACGTCGTGTATTCTAACCCATACGGGGGAATGATTATATTTAAATTATTTTATTTGTACTCTGGTGAAATAAAACGCGTCGTTAAGTTCCGCTACTCACACAATGAGTCAAATTCGGAGAACGGAGTGACTTGACACTAGATTCTCAGGTTCCCTCTGCCTATTCTGCTATAAGCGAAATATATTTCGCATATAGCAGAATAGGCAGAGGGAGAATTTCACTCTTTTTTGTTTACTTCACGCTAAATTTAAAAAATAAGTAACATATAACTTCTGTCAAACACTGGCTTTGAACCTGTAAGATTCACTCATGGCTGACTGTACTAATATATCACGTGCTACATGGGTTTCTGTCATGGACAACAATAACAAATTGTTAACTTTGTACTATATTGCTTCATCGATAATTTTTGTGGAATGTCATTTATCATTCTACTTGACGATTGATCAATCAATCATCAACTTTTGTAGTCTATTTATTGTTCCAATGTCGGTGACCTTGTCGGCGATACACAAAGGATTTGTATTTTTATTTTGACTTTTAGTAGCTTCAATAAATATAATGCAATGAACTTAATCACAGAAAGTTATTATTAACCGATTTCCAAAAAAGAGAAGGTACTCAATTTGATTGTTTTCTTATTTTGAGTGTTAATAACGCCTGACGTGGCGCAGAGGCACAAGCGTGCGACTGTAAACTCGACAGGTTGTGGGTTCGATTCCCGGTCCACGAAATGGAATTTTTCATTTCCTGGGTTTGATAACTAGGCAAAGCGCGGCGTTGAGTTCCGCCATTCAGCACGCAATGCCTTATTTCGTCGGAAAGTGAGGAACGGAGTGTATGTATGTAATAACTTTTTACAGGGTGAATCAATTTTGATGATTCTTTTTTATATGATAGCTAGTGCTTGTGATGTGGTCCCATTTAAATTTATAATAGTTGAGATTTGATGACTTGTTTCTGAGTTATTGGTAATGTGTGACGATTTACTACCGTAAAGTGTTATGCCTGGTTTCCAAAAATATATTTCCAAATACTAAAATATACGCGATTAATCCTGTTAAGATAATTTCAGTACTACTCTTTTTCACTACAAATAATAATATTTATAAAAGATGTTGTAAGATAATTTATCTTCGTTGATCGAGATGGTATTTGACGTCCGTTGATTGTTCTATTGAGCTCACAAACGGCTGCTCGAGAAAATAAAACAGCTTTCTTTCATAGAAATTATTCTTTAAGCTTATTTAAACAATATTACTTAGGAAAAAAATATCATAATAATCTGAAAAATTAGCGTAATTCTAAAGTTGCTATTTACACTAAATGAATTTCATATGATTATTTTAAATAGGTCTAATATAGCTTTTGTACTAAAGGCTCAAAGTTCAAATATTTTTAAAATGTTCGAAATTACGATATAAATCATGGACAGCAATAAGTGTGTGTTGTCAACAAATGTGTCATATCGCGTATAATAAAAACCAATACAGTGAATATTTACATTTTGTTCCTTTTTTGTTTTTAGCGTTAAGTTTTGTCATGCAAATGCCTGTCACAAGCGTGCGACTGCAAACGCGACAGGTTGTGGGTTCGATTCCCACATAAGGCAAAGCGCAGCGTTGAGTTCTGCCACTCAGCACGCAAATGCCTCACTTCCGTGGAAAGTGGGGAACGAAGTGCCTTAACACTAGGCTCCCTCTGTCTACCCTGCTATTTGCGGGATACATCGTGAAACTTTATCATGCGTAGTAGGGTGGGTAGACAGAGAGAATCTAGTGTCAAGGACACTCCGTTCACCTCTTTCCACCCGAATTCGAGACATGACGTGTTGAGTGTCGAAGTTTAACGCCGTACTGTGTCTTACTAGAGTGGGGAAACGTTAAACAATTTAAATATAATATTACCCCGAGTGTGAAATGAACCCATGACCACCCGTTGTACCGCGGTGGTGTTCTCTTTTATATAAATACTAAAACACCTTTTATAAACTAGCTAATAAAATTGTTTATGTTACAACAATTAAATACTATGAAGGTATTACAATGTTAAATATGACTACAAAAATATCTGTAAATAATGAATCACTTTCATTTTAATTAGTACAGAATACAGGTTACAATATTCTTGCTATTATTCACCTAATATTCCTATTATAACTCATATGAATGAATAACATAAATTATAAAAGAAAATCCCAGCAAAAGAATGTCAGTTAATTAAACTAAGTAGTTAAGTAGGTTTTATATTTTTCCACAAAAACTAAAAATTTTTACAATGTAAGTTTGTTATGAAAAATTAGGTCTTGGCCTTAATTTGTAAAGTTATGTTATTAAAATACATAATGAGCAAAGTGCTGGTTGAAATTATATTTTATATAGAATTATAACTTTGCAGTAAATTGTTTTGTTTTCGTTTTTCTTAAGATAAATCAAACTAGTATTTTGTATACCGTTTTTGATACGGAAAGCTTAAGGAAACGGAGTGATGTAACACTAAGTTCTCAGGTTCCCTCTGCCTACCCTGCTGTGTGCAGGATACATTCCCTCTCTCTATCTCTCTCTCCCTCTCTGTGTGTGTGTGTCAATCCTTCATGTCTGAAGATCGTGGCCATGGCGGGATGTTGCAGAGTTAGTATAGATGGCGACTGATGACGGGTTTATATTATTAATTTCGCTGACTGTCTGATATTATCCGTCTCTGCATTGTGTATCAAAACTACGTTAGAACACACTGATATCATGTTGTCGAAAGATGCTTTTTAATTTCTGTGAGAGGAATAACGCATTTGTACGTTTGGCAGTCCAAGGTATTCTCAATGAGAATACCTTGGAACTACTAATTAATATTATCGTATACTAAACCAATGTTGTACCATTGCGTACACTTTATGACACTTGACATATTATATCTAGTTGTAGTGCTCGTAGCTTTCGCAGCTTTAACTGTAAAACGTAAAACTTTATTTCTTCCTGTTCTTATAAAAAAATGAGATCTTAGTGCTTCCCTACACTGCCCAATGAAGTTTCCTTGCCAAATTTCTACGTCCTACTGTTTTCTACGTCCAATAATTTCGGCTATAAGTAACGGAAGAGCTTTACATAACGATATTGTTTGTTCTTATTTATTAAAAGTACTCGTCCTGTGTACAGATTTAATTATAATCTTCTTAATACAACATAATTAGTTTAGTTCTTTAATCATGACGAAACAAAATCATTTATATATTGTTTGCTTATTTCATTAAAATTATGATAAGTTGCTTTCAAAAAACTTATTTATCACAACGTGCAACTCAAATTTCCAATTACCCATACAGAAAGTATTTCGGTGTTACCAACCTAACACTACCATGTTAATGATACGGACCCAATTGTTCTTCTTGATTTAAGGTAACCAATAAAGGTTTTATTGAGGTAATCTGAGCGAGAATCGACTTCCTCCGCCTTGTGATAGCGCCTCGTAAATACCGCACCTGAAATAAGATTTTACGTGACACACGTAATACAGCCTGTGATAAGAGATGCATTAAGGACTCAGTAGAGATTTTTTGGTTCATTTTCTGTTTCTTAATTATAAACATGATCACAAACTAGGCTTTGCGTGGTGATCAACAATTGATAAAATCATAAACGTGTTTAAATTAAAAAAAAATGAATTAAAACGGTTGATAATACTTATAACAAAAATATTTAGCTACATCAATCAATCCTATAATCAAATGTTCTGAACACAATAAAGGTAGTAGGCCAGTCATATTATGTTATATCAATATAATAAAATATAAGTAGTTATATAAAAAAAAATTACAAACATAAATGATGTCTGTATAAACATTAAACTGTTTTTAACTACGTGATGGACAAATTAGTTTGCTTACAGCAAAACGAAGTTTCCTCTAAACGTACATACATATATACATACATAGCTTCACGCTGTATCCCGCATATAGCAAGGTAGGTAGAGGGAACTTAGTGTTTAGACACTCCGTTCCCCACTTTCCGCCGAATTGAGGCATTGCGTGCTGAATGGCGGAACTCAACGCCGCGCTTTGCCTTGTTACCAAACCCAGAAAATGAAAAATTATATTTCCTGGAGTGGGAATCGAACCCACAACCTGTCGCGTTTATAGTCACACGCTTGTGCCTCTGCGCCACGACAGGCGATATATACTCTTTAATACATTTTATTTGAAAACTGTTTTCATTTTTTGTAATAATTTAAATTATGCTTAAAATACGACTGATCTCTACATCCTAACCTCTCCTTGTTCAAACACTTTAAAAATCTACAAAACAACTTTCTCAAAAACGTCATTTCCTTGAATTATGCTAGTCATTTTGGGGAACACAAATGACACGGCATTGTCACACCCATATCTCAGTAGGCACATAATGACGGCCACGTCGCGTCTCGCTATCTTTGCTTGGATAATGTAGGCAGTTAAATTGTGATAACTCACAATCATGAAGCGCTTGGCTTATTTACTTTATTGGGGTACTATATTTATCAAGTGTCATTGAAAGTAATAGTACATGTCTATGTATATGTTAGCTACCACTTTCTCCCGCAAAGTGGGATAGGCACAGAAAACATAAGCGAATAACAGGTTGCAGGTTTGAATTCTGTCAGAGCAAAAATTTTACTTAATGTACACTTTCTTTCTTCAGTTTAGATTGTACGCGATGTTTGTTGTTTCTATCTTTACTTGGGTAGATAAATAGCGACCTTGAGTTCCAGTCAATAAGAAATGCCTGAATTCAGCAGAAAGTGGGGAACGGAAATGTTAAAAGAGAACAGAGTATCTTAAGATTAGGTTCTCTGGCTGCTTCCGCTTAATTTGCTATATACGGATGGATAAAACTAAAAAAATAATGATAACATAAATATATTAGATATACCTTTCGAATTAGTAATATCCTTATAGATGATATAAAATACTAAACCAATCATTCCTAATACATTAAAAGATTTAAGTCTAGTACGTTTCCAATATTTTAGTACATATGTTAGTAATTTGTAGGTCTCAGTTTGATAAATGGCTCTCTTTGCGGTATAACAAACTACGTGACCTGTCAGCGAGCGCAATCAAATACTTGGATGTAACTGGATAATACACGTAGGAAAACGTTTCGTAGTAGAGAGGTGTTATAGGTTCATATTATATGTATATACTGTCTATTGTTACATTAAAATTGGATTGAATGTAAACATAATAAGATTTTAACGACAAAAGAAAACCGTCTTCAGATAAAATGCTCTAAAGGGTTAGTATCCTTTAACTATTAGTTAGATCTAATACTATATATTACTAATGAAATTTAAATGAAATTACATAAGGACCACTAGCTATCATATATAAAAATCATAGATGCTCCATCCAGTAAAACGTTACGCGGTAAAAAAATATAGTCGAATTGAGAACTTTGTCCTTTTCTTAAATTCGGTTAAAACAAAACACAATATACTTCAAATCGAATGATTTGTAGCCCTTTATTTAAACTTTAAAAAACACAACAATAAACAGTATATATTAAGATATTTCTAAGTACACACAATATCACAGTAGCTATAGGTGCAAACTACATATAGTACCGATCGATACGTCCGTCAGTTTGTGTCACGTGTCTGTGATGATTCTATAGCAGGGATAGTGGGAGAGGAGAAAATGATTAAGTCATACAAAATACTAACACGATTAACTTAGTAAAGTCTTGCTAGAAGTGACAGGAATTAAAAGCGGGCCGCTTAGTAACGACCACCAATGCAGTGTTTCTTTTATTTTATTCATTGGTCCTACATACGACCAATCAGTGAGTAGTGAGTAGCAGCATGTAATTTTATATACGAGTCTATATCAAATAAATGGTAGTGTGTAATATTTATTTTATTTATTTAAATTATTTTTAAGCCTTATTCTAAAAAAAAATATACGTCTCATCGTCTATTCGCCTATTCAAACTAAAACTGTGCCAAATTTCACACTCTGCCGTACCCGTAATTTTAATAAAAAAGGCATTAAATTTTTTTGCTTCACGTGTTGATATATACATGGAGTTATAGAAGCACTTCACGTCAACATTTGTTGGTTTGTTTTTGTTTATTTAATTCGTATAAGATTAATCAGTGCCTATTTTCGTTCTACAAAGCACGGCGTTGAGTTCCGCAACTTAACATTCAATGTCTTTAATTTAAAGGTTCACTCTGACTATCCCGCTATGGGGGATAAAGCATGAAGCTACTAATCAGTCCAATTACATCGGTACTGTTTCTTGCTATAAGAAAATCTGTATTAATAAAAAAACTTTTACTTACGGCGTTTCAGCTTGAACTAAACATAGCAGGTATAAAAAAGTTTTTATACCAACTTTTACGTTAGCATTTAGCCTTACCCTTATTTAAGATTTATCCAAAGCAAAAGGAAATCTTCGGAAACTTTCTCATTCGATAATATGACCTTTTCATGTGTATACATAAATATTATTCCAGTATAAATGAATTTTAACTTGTTATTCTTTATTTTCCTGCATATATTTTTCACCTAAACATATATTTTATTTTTATTGTTTTACGTAATCGTTCATGTAAGTTATGGGATATTTAAAGGCAAAGTAGTGACATAACACTGTTTTTACTACTTTTTATTTACCTAATGTTAAGACACTCTGTTCTCTTTTAACATTTTCGTTCCCCACTTTCCGCCGAAATGAGGCATTGCGTGCTGAATAGTGGAACTTAACGCCGCGTTTTGCCTTGTTACCAGAGTGAAGAAATGAAAATACTAAATATTTAATATTTTCATTTCCATATAGATGGACATGGATGGCATGGACTTAAATACATACCACTCGCTTTAAAACGGCGTGAATTAAAAAAAAATATATTTTATATACATTACTTGAGCATTTTGACAAAGGCTATTAAAAATTAAACTTGCATTTCCTTTTATATTTGTTTCATGCTTGCATTTTATATGTAAACCTTGTGAACATGATATTCAAACGTTTTTCCAAACAGAATGTTCATGTCGAGGCTTAGTATAAGGTAACTAGCAACTGTTCCTGTTTTACTATGTTTTGTTCTTATTTCCAAATCTGTATCGAATTTATTTCATAGCTTTAGAAACTAGAGCAGATCTGATAGGTATTAAAAATATTTTACAGAGCTCCATCGTGAATTTTTTAATGCTTGTGTTTTCGTCTTTATTTTTTATTATATTTTCTTCTTTGAATTTACCTATTTACGCAAAGAGAACTCATTTACAGGTATATAATCTCCACTTTGACTGAAATAAAAATATATTTTGTGGGTTCGGTTCCCATTCTAGGAAATAAAAATATTAAATAATATTAAGTATTTTAATTTCCTCGCTCTGGTTATAACACAAAGCGCTGAATTGAGCTCCGCTGCGCAATACCCTCAATTTAGCGGAAAGAGGAGAACGGAAAATGTTAAAAAAGAAATGGAGTGTCTTAACACTAGATTCTCATGTTCACAGGATACAGCGTAAAGCTAAACAGAATTAAAAAAATAAATATATTATACGTATTGAAGAGAAGCCTTAGACATCAATGTGTAAAAATAGATCTAAGAAACCTTCATCGATCAAAGAAAACTCTTAATAACACATGTGCAGTCAGGTTTATGCAAACTCCTTTTAAAAAAAAGAATCTTTAAATCACTTTTAAAATAGCAACAAAACTAAACTTTATGATTTCATTAACCTTAACAAGTAAAAATAAAATGCATTCCTTTCTAAGTACATAATATTGCTACTCGGGCTTTGAACAAGAAAAATGGTCTCTTTATATCTCATTCGCTATTTTCGTTTGCCCGCGTCATGCTGTGTTTATTACTTTCCCCTATTCGAGAACAAATGACAAATTGATATTAACAGCCCTTTCAAGAAGTAGGGCTTTCTATGAAACAGTATATTTTAAGTGGGTTTTCCTTTGTTTTTGGAATAATATTTGACATAATATTAAAAGTTTTTTGACCTAAATATAACATTAAGTAATACACATATAGATTTCATTTTTTTCATGCTTTTCCGTGTTTTCTATACAGCAACATTGCTGCTACATAGGCTGAAAAAACTTTTTAATTTAAAAAAGGTTTAGACACTGCCCACTGTCTATTCTATCCTCTATCAACGCAAATTGATTGATAGAACTCAACGCCGAACTTTGTCTTACCAAACCCCTTCTAAAAAAGCCCTACTTATAGGAATCATAATGATACCTGTTATGCTGGAAAAACGTGAAGCTGTATATTTTAATAATGAACATCATTTATTATATATTAATGTATATTTGTATTCACATGAATACATGTATGTATGTATGTATGTAAGTTTAACAGTATCTTAGATCGATTTATTTATTTAGTTATTTCTGTTTTCTGCTATAGTTTTTGCACTGCATTGTGCTCGCTTTTATCTGTAGATCCCGTCAGTTAGGTTGCCTGGAAGAGATCACTTTTAGTGATAAGGCCGCCTTTAAGCATTTGTTATATTATTTCAAATTTACTTTATGTATCATTTCAAGTGTGCAATAAAGTTTTTTTATCTATCTATCTATCATTTTTAAGATGATTTGTTATACTAACCAGATATACCTAAGTGATTCATGGATTCTCTTTACATGAAATTAAATAATTAAGACTTTGACAAAAAGGACAACTGACTTCAAATAAAAAAAGATATATTATTGCGAATAACTCCAAAACTACTCATCTTATCTAAGTTTAAATGAGACCACATCAAAGGCAATAGCTATCACATAAAAAAAGAATCATCTAAATTGGTTGAGCCAGTCAAAAATTTACGCACACATAAAAAAACACAATCGATCTACTCTTTTTTAAAGTCGGTTAAAAAATCTATTACTAAGTTAGAATTGAAAATGACATTCAATAATTATATTTGCCGACACTCTGCGTCCTCGTTACGTGCTTGAATAATTAAAGGAGCACTTCGATAACGGTAAATGGTTTCTAGCTTGTGCTTTCTTGTTATACAATTTTCATGGGAAAGAAAGTGCTAGCTTGTTTAATGGTTGTTAACTATTTTTTTTAATTTTCTTTCAGGTTTCATTTATATTGAGAGAGTTATGAAGAGACATCATAGTAATAATACTCTTAATTCTCCGCTCTCTTCTAATTTGTACCATTTACGCTTGAGTACTGAATCTTAGCGCTGTCTTTTTTAATAAGAATTTGGAAATAAATTTACCCTGAGTAGGGATCCAACTCTACTGGACGTAAAAAGCTGAAATTTGGGATCTAGGCGCCATTGAGGATGTATGGGAGTACTAAATTTTCTCGAAATTCATACGAAAACGGGATTTTAGATTTCATAGACGAGTCGCAGAAGTCGCGGGATACAGCTAGTATTTAATAATCAACTATTCTTATTATCTTTATATTATTATTTTATTCAATATGTAAATTATGAGGTCGTATATTATAGTATTAATATAATAGCTTTGGTGGTAGGAGGTTCATCCTCCGTCTGGCTCGCGACCACTATCATGTCAAAGACGAACCGCTAAATATCTTATGATGTGTTCCGGTTCGATGGCATGTAAGCCAGGTTTTCCCCTTTCCCACCCATCCTTTCCCCAAAATGTGGTGGTTCCGATAGCGGACTACTACATTATCCTCCCTTTCCATCTGTATCCTCTAGGTTGGCAACGCATCTAGTACATCTCTTGTGTTGTAGATGTTCATGGGCGCAGGTAACCACTTACCATCAGGCGG